>JAVJIF010016162.1:0-150095 GCA_038442645.1 Agave tequilana | reverse complement strand
TTATTGTTATTTCAATTGGTATCATTGAATTCTTTCAATTGGTATCAATTTTGACCTTTCTTGTATACTCATATATGTTTATTTGTATGTATGTTGCTTTCAATTCCAAGAATATCAATTTCAATTGGTATCTATTTTTCATACATATATATGTTTTTGTTTAAGCTAAAGCTTGAGTTTCAATTTTATTTCAATTGATTAGTTTTCAATGGTATTCATATACAAGCTTATGCAATGTTTCTTTTGGTATTTCATAAAGGGGGAGAAAGTTGTATCTCATCTTTCAATTAGTATTTGTTTTTCACTCCCATACTTTATGATTGAAAATTTCAAATTGGTATCATATGTTCAAAATGAAAATTATTTACAATTGGTATCAAAATTTTTGTTTAGACAATTCAAAATTTATTATGTTAATTTCAATTGGTATCAAGATTTTCAGGTTTTGCTTAAATTGGTATCAATATTTTTGTTTACTTTCAATTGGTATCAAGATGCTCTACTTTGACATATTTTTAATTGATATCTTAATTGAATGCAACCCCTTATTGACTTTGTTTGTGTTTTAGACAAAAAGGGGGAGAATATTGTTTTTCTTTTTTAAACCTTTTGTTGATTCATTGTTTCGAATAAAAGGGAGAAGATTTTGTTTTGTTTGGTTTTTACCCCTTTGTGATGATTGACAAAAAGGGGGAGAATTATTTGAGAGTTTAATATGCATATATAAAACTTCATGTTTATGTTTTGCATATATTAAGTTTAATTATTAAGTTTAATTAGTTTAATTTTATTGGTATCTAGAGCATGTTTTGTTTTTGAATATTTCATTTGGTATCTAGAAACTTTTTATTGTTTATGCTGTTTATGCATATCTATGCATGTTTCATGTTTCATGTTTAACATTCATTGCATATTTATGTTTATTTGTTTATGCATGAGTTAAGAGGGAGCTTCTTTGAAGCTTAACTTTGATCCATGCATATATAACTCCATGAGTTTTGTCATCATCAAAAAGGGGGAGATTGTTGGCCCAGAGGCCTTCCACCCTAGTTTTGATGATGATTAACTCAAGTAGTTATGTTTACTAATAATCTTGTGATTTTAGTTTCAGATCATTAAACAAGATATTAGTTGGTGATTGCTTCAAAAAGAGGAGTTTTAGAAGCTTTCACATGGTGATTCCGGTGCCCGAGCTTCAAGATTACTCATTTGCACTCGGTGGATCACGGTTTGGGATCGAGTCTACTTGAGATGAAGATCGTCAAGAAGACTTAGGTATCCTAGTGTTTAGATCCATTTGTAAAGCTTAGTATAGTTGATATGCTCAAGTGCACAACACACACAAGTTTTATGTTTGGATATTGGTTTTTCGGTTTTTAGTTTAACCGATATTGTTTTCATGAATAGATTGATCAAAACAAGTTTAAATAGTTTATATGTATAATAGATGTATTCTAATTATACATGCATGCTTAAACTTCCTATACAAACTTATTTTGACTATCTTATTCATGTATAGAAAAATCCATGTTTGATAAAATACATGTTTTGGTTTTTGATAAAAATGTTAAGACACAAAAATAGTTTCATATGCTTGATATTTGAGCTAAAATATTTATCACATGTTTATATATCAATGCAAAAAGATAAAACTATTTTTGGGTATTTTACAAGAGATAAAAGAATTTTTAGAAATATTTTTAACATGTGTTTCTGTCCCAGATTTGTGGCTGACAGGCCAGGTCGGCCGACCGCACGGGTCGACCGTACCAAGGGCCGGTCGACCCTTGCGGTCGACCGACGTACACAAGCTTGTGCACGTTTGGCAGACACAGGGACGGTCGGCCGGGCAGCCGACCGGATCTGAGAGCAGTGCTCTCTGTTTATTTCGGTCGGCTGGGCGGTCGACCGGGTTGCCCCAACGGTCACATTTCTAATCGTTGGCGGTCGGCCGGGCCGGCCGACCGGTGGCCTGTCAGGCTGCCAGATCAGCCTAACGGTTAGTTTTGTTTTGGGGCTATAAATACCCCATCTCTTCATGGTTTTATCCAAGATTTTTAGAGCTGATTTTCTCCCATTCTCTGGTTTTAAAAAGAAGTTTTAAAAGAGTTTAAAGAGCAAAAAGATTCATCTTGTTTGTTTTAAGTGTTTTGTTATTTTCAAAGAAAATAGGTTTTGGGAATTGGTTTCTTGTTCTTCATTTCTATATCAATTTGGTATTTTTCCCAAGAGATTTTCTTTGATCAAAACACTTGTTTTCCACACTTGAGCTATATCTTCTATCCTATTCTATAGGATCTTTGTTTGTGGGAAAAGAGAGTTTGTGGTTGAAAGAAACCACTTGTTGTAAAACCCTTGCTTTGATTGGGTTACTCCCTCTTTGGTAGAGGTTGAGATTGTGGTTTACTCCCTCTAGTGAGAGGCGGAGTTGGTTGTTGTTTGCTCCCTCTAGTGAGAGGTGGAGTTAGTGTTTGTAACCCTCTTCAGTAGAGGTGTTGGTTGTGTTTGGCTACGGGCCTACCCCTCGGTTGTGAGGCGGTGTTTGAGAGAGGAGTTTGGTACTGTTGTAACAAATCCTCCTCAGTGGAGGTTCCCTCGGTGGGAGATAGTGGATTGGAAATCCTTCACGGTGGTGAAGTCGGGGATGTAGAGCTAGGGGCTCGAACCTCGAAACATATCTTGTTGTTAGCGTTTGATCCATTGTCTCTCTAACCTCTCTCTCTATTTGTGTTGTGCATAGCATCATTCTTATTGTCATTCATATCATTCATATTGCTTGTGTTGCCTTGCATATATTCATATTGCCTATTCATCTTATATGCTTGGTTGTTCGTGTGTGCCTCACTTGTACTTAACACAAGAGCTTCATATAGCACCTCAACCCATATTTAGGAGAATCAAGAGGAGTTAGTCCAGAGCCCTTCACGGGAAATTCGGCCACTTGTGTATTGTATTAAGTGTGTTGCAAAATTTGCATTAGCTTCCGCATTTAAGAGCATTTAGTTTCTAGATTAGCATTTACACCTATTCACCCCCCTCTAGGTGTGCTTTCAAGTTTACCGTTCAGTCGATTAGGGAGAACAGCTCATAGTTATTCATATCTTGATTGGCATAATCCTCATTCCTATCCTTTCTGTGTTCATCTTCCCCTTATCGAAATTGCGAGGACGCAATTTTTTTATAAGGTGGATGGAGTGTAACACCCCACTCGTCGAATACGTACTTAGTTGCGTATTCATATTTTCTGATCGTATTTTTTAATTTACTTCCTATATTTGTTTTGTATTATGAGTTATTTATATGATCGTTTTACCTTGGATCTGGATTCGTGAACTCGGAGTCAGCCCTAGTCTGAACCGGGAGACCGATCCTAGAGTATAGCTCGATTTAGTCTTTCTGGTATTCTGATTTGACCGATTTCAGTTTCAAATATCATTTTCTAATATTCTAAATTTTCATGATTTTCTGAAATTTTCCTGAAATAAATTGTAAATCTTCAAAACAGGGGTCGACCGATACCGCTGCTCGAATCTCGGATTTTTAATTTACAAACGGAGTAGAATTTCAAAAATCGACTTTCACATTACTTCTTAAAATCATATTTCCTATCTAAATACTTTTTCTGAGATTTTTCAGAATTTATCAAAATCCGGCTAACCTGGTGTAGACCGATATTGACTGTGACTTCAGGAATTTATTTGAAAATGAGATTGAATTTCTGAAAACTAATTTCATCAAAAATCTTTAAATAATATTTATTATTTTTGAGAATTTTTGAAAAGCTTTCCAAACTACTTCATTTTTTGGACTTTTTCGGAGTTTTTGGTATTTTCCCAGATACCAGAATTTTATCCAGATATTTTACTTTTCTCTTTTTTCATTTTTTTCTCTCTCCTCGCTAGAAGCGAGTTCCACTAACCTGGATTCCGCATTTAATGCAGAGATGCTCTCCATACTGCATTTAATGCTTGACCTGCAAGAATCAATTCTGAACCATGTTTTTTGTCTTTTCTGTCAAACGCAAATCTCGCGTTTTTCTCCTGGACGCAGATTTTATCTCCGCGTCTAGCTTGGTTGCCTTGATGCAGGCTTTCATTAAGTGGAGACGCAAGCCCCAATTGTGAAAGCCTCTTTGTTTTGATTGGATGGCAACATTTAAATATCATATCCCTTTATATATATATACCTTCCCTTTTTCTCTCTCTTTCATTATTCCTTCTTCCTTCTCCATTTTCAGCCCACAAACTCCACGAACAGCAGCAAAGGCAGCCGCCTTGCCTTTCCATGGCCGGCCACCTTCACCCTCCAACTCCACCACCATCTCCACCAACTCCTCCACCTTCTTCTCCTCCATCTCCTCCACCATTCCAACAACCATAATACCATCTTCTTCCTCATTATCCACCAAAATAACCCATTTCTACCACTACTTTCTTCACCATCTCCACCACCACATACTCCACCTTGGCCACTAACGAACCACGCCACCTTCCTCTCCTCGGCGTGCTCTTTCCAACGGACCTACTCGTCGCTTTCCGAAACACCGATTCCAAAACTCCAAATTTTCCAAATGAGCTAGACTTGCACTCCATTCTTGCTTGGGCTTGGGCTACCGGATTCCGGCCGTGTCCGGCCACCTCCGGCTGCCGCCGGCGACCACCGGCCATGGCCAGCCACCAAACCCCCTTTCCTTCTTTCTTTCTTTTCCTTTTTCTTTCTTTCCCTTCTTTTTCCTTCCTTCTCTTCTCTATTTTTCTCCAAACCTGCGTCTCTCTCCCTGTCAACCTTGTGTCTTCCCCTTCCCTGCGTTCCTCTCATCCTTGCGTCTCTCTCTCTCTTTCCCTGGACTTTCATTTTCCCATCTCCCTGTCTCTCTCTTTCTCTCTGTTAATTGCCAGAGACGCGGAGCTAAACCCCGCGTCTAGGCAATTCCTTAACGCGAATCTTCGCGTTCTTGACTTTGTATAACGCGGCCTTCGCGTTCTTGTATCGACGCAACGTTGAGCCCATCCCCGCGTCTGTGTCCTTCTCGTGTCAACGCGACGCGGAGCTCATACCCGCGTCTGTGTTCCTCTCGTGTTAACGCAACGCGGAACCCACGTCCGCGTCCGCGTTCTCCTCGTGTCCTGACTTGAACGCGGGTCTCGAACCTCGCGTTTGTGGCATCTACGCGACGCGACTCCCGCGTCTGTGACCCCCGCGTCTCACTCTCAAACTCGCGTCCCCCTGTACAGAATCTCTCTCCTGTACTCTCTCTCTCTCTCCATGGACTTCTCTTTAGCTCTCACTTTCTCTCTCCTCTCTCTTTCTCTTTCTCTCTTGATTTCCTCCTCTCTCTATCACTTTCTCTCTAACGCGTTGACGTGTTGATTTCCTGGATTCCGGAGATCAGGGATTTCACTGTGTTTTCTGAAGACTTAGGCGAGTGTTCTCGCGCTTTCCTCTTGCCTTTCCCGCTTCGTTGGATCGACTTGATTGTCTTATGTATTTGTGTCCGGAACTAACACTTTCTCTGCAGGTACCCAAACCTCTGGGTACAACCTTTGAGTTTTAAATTCCTCTGGACTTTCTGTATGCTACGCCTGGTAGGCGGACCTAGCGTCAACACTTTACCGCTTGCTCCGTTCTAGCGTAATTACCCCGTGAGCATGGCTTCCCGTGAACAGTAGTTTAGCGTTCATACGCTTACTGCGACACGTGTGTCAAGCTACGCTGCGAGCGGTAACACGCCGAGCGTGATAGCATTTAGTGTTGTACATTAGCTTCGCTCCAGCTTGCTCAGCTCTGCTTGATCGCGCTCAGCTATTACTTTATCACTTGCCAAGTACTTGCTTGATATGTTAACACTTGACATGCTTTTACTTGATACCTATCATCTACATGCTAATACCTGACACCTCTCTGTATATCTTGACAACTGATATGATATCACCTTCAAGTCATATATCACCTGACACCCGACTTGCTACTTGACACTTGCTTCTTATTATGACATGACTTATCACCTGCCTCCTAACATATTAATACTTGACCTGTGATTATCACATTTACGGGAATACTATACTTGTTATCCTATATTATATATACAGTGACCTGAATCTATTGTACTCATGTACTCCTGAACTCCTGATCATGTCTTGCACCCGCTATTCCCGTAAATTGATAACTACATAACAAATTATAAAAGGAACAACTTGCATCGGGTCGGGAGAAACTTGCGGCTATCAATATATGTTCGTGTTTACAGTGGTACTAGGCATGTTGTGCAACTAAAACTTCCGGTCTGACCTGTGGGCCTCCAGGCGACCGAGGGGAGTGCTGGCTCCCTCCTTCTTGGTACCATCTTGATAAGGGCATTTTATAAGACCCTCCTGTAGGCCTTGCGGCCGGTTCCATACACCAGCAATGGAACGTCCTGGACCGTGGTCCCGGGCATGTACGGGACCCACTGTAAACATTATTCGTTGATACCCCCGTTGGTTTTCAATAACAACCTTGCTTTACTCAGATGTGGATATATGTGCGCTGGGACGCTAGTTCACATATCTAGACATCGGGATAAGACGAGTAGTAATAATAATAATAAAAGATGCCAGCTATGAATCTGTAATATGCCTTGCCATGTTTGCTTGTATCGGATTTTACTTCGGATTTCCGATTTTATGATTATTATACTATACCTGTTCATATCCTGCCTTCTACTTGTATTCTATCCCGCCTGTCTCCTGCTCTTATCTGATCAGACTATGAGTCTTCCCTGCTTGATATCATATGCTGTATATCTATTTGCTCCTGTATGCTTGTGCCTACGACACGGTTTTCATGTTTATGATCCAGATTTATCGATACACATGTGCTTATCTATGCTCGCCACTTGGCTTTTACATCACCACTCGCTGGGGAGTTCTGACTCCCCTGGATCCTCATGTCCAGATCTTGGAGCTTGGAGCGTGTGGATTCTCCCAGTTGCTGATCAGAGTGGCGCAACGGTAGCGTGGATCTCCAGCAAACCGTTCAGAGTCTTATCCTTCCAGGCCCCTACTCGGCTCTAGAGTTTTCCTGTTATGACTCTGAGCCTCCTTTTGTACTGTTCATACTTGTACATCCTTTGTATTCTCGCATTTGCGCCATATCAGTGATGTAATATTCATGTAATATTGTGTCACCTCTGGTGATAACTTTGTAATTGTACTCATATGTTGGAATGTATAATGCACCACGTGCTTCCGTACTCTGATTCTTGCCTGTACTGATGCTTAGCGTATTTACGTGAGGGTATTTCTGACCTGCGTATATACGTCGCAGTAACGTCTCCGTACCCCCCGGACCGGGGCGTTACAAAAATCATCCACGACATGCTATCGTTAAGCACTGCGACTATAGTCGCAGTCCTTATTCGCATGCAATATGTAAAAAAATAATAATAATTTATACGTTATATGCGAACAAGCAAACTGCGAGTATGTTCGCAATCAGTAAAATTCTTACAGATCATATCATAAAATTTACAAATTAAATAATTGTAGACTATGACCAAGGACGCTTTTAAAACTATTGAGAAATTATTTTATTGAACACTACGAGTTTAGGCGCATTCCTAAAATATATAATATCTGTGTAAAAAAAAAATTAATAAACAAGCATTCAAATTTATTTTGTGATTTGATGAAGTTGCACTTGAAGAGACATGATTCATATTCAGTTGGTCGCAGTTATAAAAGATAACGATGACAATATTGACCAACGTCAGAAATATAAAAAAATAATAAACTATACAGATCCACTATCTTTTACCATAGGGGCATTTAGTAATTTCAACTGGTTCAATAGACGGGCCATCCTTTCTAGTGTGGCTAATAATGTGTCTCGTCACTGCAGGCTGAGAGGAACTCTCAGCTTTCAGCTGTTTTATATATATATATATATATATATATATATATATATATATATATATATATATATATATATATATATATATAGTAGTCTTCGTGTGAGAAACTTTCTGACACGAAGACCATGAGAAAACTATATTGGAGCTTTTATGTGGATGATCCGAACCGTTCATCTTGATCTATATACTTTATTTAGACTATCAATTAAAAATCACGCGAGTCCGAGCCTTTTTACCCATACAACAAGTGGTTACAAAAGATATGTTATATCACCGTAGAATAAAGATGTCACTTGATGCATCGGTAAAAAAAGTTGGAATCGCGTGATTTTTATTGGTAGTCTAATTAGAGTATGTAGATCAAGATGAACGGTCCGAATTATCCATAAAATCTCTCTTATATGATTTTCTCACGAAGCTTATTATGAGAAAGTTTCTCATTTGAAAATTTTCATATATATATATAATATATATATATATATATATATATATATATATATATATATATATATATATATATGGGTTACTGTACCTCAGCCTGCAGGCTGAGAGAGTTTCTCAGCCGGCGGGACGTGGTTGAATATATGCCACACATCGGCCGCAGTGTGTTGGCGCCAAAAAAATCAAAAAAATCCCGCCTAAACAATCGTGAAACAAATGACAAAAATACCCCTTTTTAATTCTAAACTGGAATAAAGTCATGAACAAACAAAATTTCAGTTGAATATATCTACAGTTATAAAATTCATATTTTAATACATCGAAAAATATAATTAAAAAAATTGGATCAATATAATGTAAAATAAGCAGAAGCATTGAAAATTTAAAAAACATGTCATGGTCGCAGACTTAATACAATATAACAACTGCGACACAGTCGCAGTCACTAGTCGCACTCATAGTATAACAAAACGTTTTTATGCGACCTAATACAATATAATTTCAATTTTATATGATAACTGCGACACAGTCCCAATCACTAGTCGCAGTCATTGTATAACAAAACTTCTTTATATAACGTCTGCGGACCTAATCACATTCTATCGTACAACAATGCGACCTCCTTCAGTACTGCGACCAAAGTCGCAATCTTCTTTCCCATGCCTTATGTAAAAGATTTTTAATATGCGACTAGGGTGGATTAACCATGCGACCCTGAGATCAATTCGCGTATATCAAATCTTATAAAAATTACTATATTAATTACACTGAATTAAATGAAGTAATTAATATTCTTTCTACCGTGATACAACAACAGTCTAGAAAAAAGAGATGCACTAATGTTAATCTCGAGAAAGGAAAGATGTGCACCATACGTAATCTAAAGATATAGGTAAACAATTCTATAAAAAGTTAATTTGTACTTCATGCATTAAACCTCTGGGAAAAAAAAGAACTCTTCGGATTCTCCCGCAATAAATCTTCAATTAAATATTTAATTTTTTTTTACCACTTCTTACCATACTCAACCATCACCTGTAACAATTATTATTACTATTCATGTTCTTCCACAATAATGACCTTTATATAATGCTTGTTACTAATATATTATCTCATACCTAAAAATTATATTTTTGCTCTTCCATTTCAATTTGATTTCAAAAACTTCCAAAAAAAATTCATTCTTGAATCATGTCTTCCCCATCTTCTTCCTCTGAACACTTAGATTTCAACTTCAATTGTTCCCCCACCGGTCCTTGTCTTCAGGATATTCTACTGAATCTGATACCAGTCTAGACTTCACTCCTTTTGACTATCTCACTACATCAAATAATGTATTAACTGATCCTCCTATTCATGATGATAATGAAGTTTTCATGTGGGTTAGTGAAGAAGACATTATTCCTCTGCCACTTGACGGAGACATGCTTGATGAAAGCATGTCCTCTGATGCTGTAGGCTCGCTTCCTAGCAACGGGTCAGATGAAGAGCTTGATAGAGATGATCCATTCTGGGAGTTCATCGGTGAAACAAAAAAACCTCAAAAACAGGAAGATGATGAGGAAATAAGTGATGAAGAGGAAGAGCAGAAGAATGAAGACGATGAATCTGCTTATGATGGTGATAATGAGGAGGATTAGGATTTCCTGATCTTCTGATATTCAATTATATTTTGTCTTCTTTTAAAAGCTTTAATTCTATTTTTTAAAGGTCTCTTTCTCACTATATTAACTTATAAGCTCTTTTAATTACATATCCAAACTGCGACTGCTGCTCTTAAACACTGTGACCATAGTCGCAGTCCTACTACGGATGCAATAATTAAAAATAATTCATATGTTATAGGCGGCTGAGACAAAAGATACGGTGAACTGCGACTATAGAATCAGTCCTTATTCAGACAACAGTCAAAAATAAAGAAAAAAAAGAATATAAAATAATACGTAAACTGTGATTATACTATCGCTCTCGTTAAATACTGCGACCATAGTCGCGGTACTGCGATCATAGTCGCAGTCCATGGTCGCATAATATATGTAAAAACCAATTTAATTGTTCATAGGAGGATCGGACAAACATTCAGAAATTATACGAAGGACAGTATTTGATGACTAACGGTTGACAATTTATGGTCGCAGTTACTTAATCATTTATTAGTTCCCAATGCGACTATGGTCGCAATAATGTACTGTTTTGGAGTTCAAAGTAATTTAAAGTTATAGTGTATTAACTTTTAAACTGTTTTGGATAACTGAACAGTTACCTAGGAAGTATACAATTTTGGGAAAAGGTAGAAAATAAGTTTGGGAGATATTCACGTGGTTTGAGAGCTTAAACCCTTTGGAATTCTGGGATTAAAAATATATAAAGGGTCATCAGTAAAGGATTAAAAACATACTAAATTATTTTTGCTCAAACTCGTTACTCTCACTGTTCAGAAAATAAATTCAAAAAATGTCTTCTCCACCGTCTTCACGGAAAGAATCCAATCATCTAATGATGATTGGATGTATAATTCTGAAGATATGCCTCGCTACGGGTCAGAGGATGAGCTTGATACAGACGACCCGTTCTGAGAGTTCATTGATGAACCAAAATACAAACATGAAGAGGAAGAAAAGCGAAGAGGAGATTGTCGCTGAAGAGGAGGAAGGGACGGAAAGCGATACGGAAGACGAAAGCAGTCATATTCTTGACGACGAATCTGATTACGATGATGATGACGAGGATTAGAAGTTTAAAAATTGTAATTTGTTTTTTTTAAATATATATGAATCTGTTTTCTAAGGTTAATCGACTTTGATCGCAGTTGTTCGCCGAGTCTTAATAAAATATACTGCGACCTTGGTCGCAGTTGCTGGGTTTTAGTATTAATCAACAACAACACTGCGACCTTGGTCGCTATGCGTGTTAATATAAAGGAAACACCTACCTAACGTATTGTGACCTAAGTCACAGTCATTATACTGCGACCCTAGATTGCAAATGCTGGCCCTCTTTATCAATAACAACATATGCGTGTTAATATAAAGGAAACACCTACCTAACGTACTGCGACCTAAGTCGCAGTCATTGTACTGCGACCCTAAATTGCAGTTGCTGGCCCTCTTTATTAATAACAACATATGCGTGTTAATATAAAGGAAACACCTACCTAACGTTCTGCGACCTAAGTCGCAGTCATTGTACTGCGACCCTAGATTGCAGATGCTGGCCCTCTTTATCAATAACAACATTGCGACCTTGGTCGCAATTAACCATGTACACTGCGACCAAAGTCTCTGTCTACATTATATACACAAAAAAATAAACTATATAGGAGAACCTAGATCTGACAAAGAGAGGTAAGGAAATAGGGGGAAAAAATAATTTATAATCAATAACCTAAATCATATAAAGAGCGGTAAAAAGAAAGGGGAAAAAAAATAATAAACAAGTCTGACAACGTGCGCTCCATAAATTGCCTTTTGGGCAAAAAAATAATAAACAATAAGGAAAGTTAAAGAAAAAGTAGCTTTTCATAAGGGTATTTGGTAATTTAACTTCTTCATATAAGCGGGCCGCAAATTAGTGAGGTGACAAATTGAGCCACGTCACCGCAGGCTGAGAGAGTACTCTCAGCCCGCGAGCTGATATACATTTTTATCATATATATATATATATATATATATATATATATATATATATATATATATATATATATTGATGAGGACGATAAGGATCACATCATATCATAGGGCAAGGCATGCTAACAAAAGGTGTGGGGCAGAGTACCTGTACAGCTTACACTGACAAGGGATAGAACTGAAACAGGCAGGACACGTACTAGCTGATGACTAGACTGAATTTAAATGTGACCTCTTCCCTGTCTGGGGGGTGGGCCATAGGCAAAAGCACTTGTGTTCTCCCTTCAAACTAAAGAAGACCACACAAATCCACTCACACCACCGCACACAGAGCAGTGGGTCCCACCTTCACCTCAACCCGTACGTGCGCTTGCCACGTGGCAGCCAAGAGAGCTGCCTGCGCTGCGACCTGACCCATTTGGTTGCCAAGGTATTTTGTTCTCTATTAGATTGTTAATCCATTAAATTAATCAGAAATAAATAATTTTTTATTTTTTTTATAAACAACATTCACAAGTTTAAAGAACACGGATTAGAACACCTATGTAACTTTGTGTCCATGATACGTGGCACCGAAAATTAAGAGATGTGTTTAATAAGCTAAAAAAATATCAGAAAACTATGTCATTTAAAGATACACTTAATGTACATATCTAAACAATTACCTCTTCTTAACACTAGATTATTTTATTAATTTAATGTTAATAGTATGTTTCCAAGTTAATGGTGGGTAGAGTCAATTCCCATGGCTACTATTTAAGGGGTTTTGATGTGGTCCTTGTGTGGTGGATAATTCCCACCAGTTTTCTGTGGATAAATCTTAGTTACAAGCGATTGGACGCTCCCGATCAGGCTTGTCAGAGCATACAGAGAAGAGACATCTTTAAGGTTAGGAGCATCGGTATGGTACCAACCGAAGACTCTCGGGCCTGAGAATCAATAGGTGAGAAGGTAGAAAGACTGGGCAGAGAAAAATTGTCGATGTGTTTTGGTCGTGGACTGGCAGAGGTAAACAATCAGCGTGGTGTGGTATATGCTCTGCAAGTTAGGGAAGCGACCCCCTTCTCCTTGGAGAAGAATGATCTTATATACCTGACATGGATGCTCGCGTGGAGACGGAATTGGTGGATCGTTGTAACTGCACGATCTACATGTGCTGGATTTGTTGTAACGACCGTGATCACCGGCGCTGCTTAGTTGTGATTGCATGCAGAAAAATTTGTCCTGTAATTGCATGCGATGATGAGAGGGTTACACGTTATGAACGTGAGGAAGGATGGAGCTACGTCGGTGGACACCAAGGATAACCTATTGTTGGAGCTTCAAGTTCGGACTGAAGCCTTCAGAACGGAGAGGAGTGGAGAAGAACCTGAGGAGGTGAGGATTTCGGAGTGATAAAGGCCTTCGAGTGGCGAGATGCTAATTCGAGTCTAGAATATATTCAGGATGGAGGACAGTTGCGAGAAGGCCGAATATGGTAGAGGCTTCAGGATGGACACTGAGAGTTGTGGATCTCTCGGGGAACCCCTCGGCAGTTTGGACATGTGTTATCATCCTGACGTGGGTCAAATATTGACCATTATAGATGCCCCCTGCTTCCCTACTTGTCGGAGTTACAGAAGGAAAGTTGGGGAAGCAAAATGATCAGAGGGACTCTTAATGCGCTCATTTTGACGCTTGCAGATAGAGGAGCGTACAACGAATCATTATAAATTTTCTGAAGTTAATTGGAGATTATACAACTGGTTGTCAGCTGTCACATTAGTCAGTTGGATCCCTCAAAAGTTGCATCATGCATCTCCTCAAATTCCAGCATCATTATGACTGAGATTGTAGGGTTTTATGATTTGGCGGTGATGGTTGATCTTCTGCCTTTTCTGTTGACAAAAAATCTCAGGACGCATGCCTACCTTTCGGGGATTGGTAATTTGAATTTAAGATGGTGTGGTTTCTCGTCTATACATAAATAGGGAGAGACCCGTGGGAGGAAATCATCTTCGATGTCTGATTCAAAACCCTTGCTTCAAAATTCTAACTTCTTTTTTCGTTGCTGGACTGCCATGCTCTCCTCTTTTTTTTCATGAGATGAAAGCAGGAAAAGGAGAGGGAGGAGGATGAGGAACCAGTGATCAAACTGTATCTTCTAGAGAGTTTGACTGGTACGTCATATTAGTTGTCATGAAAAGGTTGTTACAGTGCATTAGTCGCTGTGACAGGTTGCCATCGCCGAAGGGGATGTAAATGACAGATGGATGGCCCTTTAGTTCGCCCATACATACTAAGGGACACTGGTTTCCCCGTAGTGGCCTGGAGTTTCTCTGCTGGTAATCTGGAGTCTCTCTATTCGGTAGTGGTACTTCTCCTGTGCAGCCCCAAAGTGTAGATGCGATCTAAATATCTGATATTCAAAAATATTTGTGAATAGTGAGTTGTGAGCATGGAACCATCTCTTGCTGTTGCAAAACTCGTTGATGATGATATCAAGGTTGGAGGAGCTAGGACAATGGCAGCAAGTGTGGAATTGTGTCCCTTGCAGTCTGAAACTCGTCGACGAAGAGATCAACGCTAGAGGAGTTGGCAGGGACAGATGTTGAGGGCGACGATGATCTTGCAATTGGACTAGAGGTCATCACACGAGAGTGAAACTGAGAGAGCGCCTGAGGGAGATGAATGAGAGAGAGTGTGATTATATTTAGGTTAAAGGTCGGCTGCTTCAAATTGATATATATATGGATTTTTGGTATAATTAATTAAATTTTACATTGAAGTCCTTTAAAATTTTATAATCACAAAAGTAAGAGAACAAAATATAATTGTATGTATGTGTGTAATATTATATTTTTATAAGGGGTTAAATACATACATATTAATCGAATAGTTTATCGACCTATTGAATCGAATACTAGAATGTTCAGATTCCATTCGCTTAAATTGTGAATAGTAAAAAAAAAAATATTTGTTTACACTTAAATGATCACACAAATCGAATACGATCGAATAACAAGATGAATACTTAACAAACTATTTGTTAATTATTTGGTTTGTTTCCACGGCTAGTTTAATGAGTCCAATTGAACTCGTCAAGTCCAATGGGAGGGTCAAGTCATTGTTAACGACACCTAAGCTGTTCGTTATAAGCTAGCAAGGCTCTATTGACTACATGTAACCTTTAGTGGGTAAATAAGTACATTTGATTTTTCACGTATGTGGACTTCTTTGTATAGTAGTGTACACTTGAAGAAAGTTTAAGTTTGCCAAAATCATGTCTCATGCCAAAAAGTCAATTTTAATCGAAGCATCTCATTTTTCAATCTTTTTCCTCTTCAGATTTGCAGAAACAAACACATGAGAGGAAGGAATTATTTGACGCTTTCATTATCTCTCTTCCACCGCTTCTAAAAGCCAAACAGGCCTTTCCTTGCTGTTAAATACATATATGACTAGTTTGAGAATAAAAAGGTTTTAGATATAACCTAGTTTTTGTTAGTCTTGACAACCAATTTAAGATTTAGATCAACTGGTCCAATCGATCAGATCGGTGAAAATCAGGTGGGAGATTTTTCGTTCAATTGAACGTTTACAGAACCACCTTTCAAATTCTTCCTTAGACACTAATCAGACTACTATTTAATCGGCCTCGTATTGGTAATAAATCAACAAGATAACTAATTCAATCATAATTTATTTAGCAATAATATTTATTAAAATAAATATTAAAGTATGAATACTTTATTCAGCATAATCCTTAAAATCAGAAGGTTAGTTCAAATAGATAGAGAATATATTGAAATTCAATAATTATTGTAACCACTTAGTGTTAGTATAAAAAGACAGAGTAATACAATAAACCAAATTTTAGAACGACGTATGCATAAAGCGAATGTCTCTAAGAGAATTAGGTCCCCCGCTTGGTGCATATGGATAATGGAGGTTGAACTCCCAATATACAATACTTTTTCACGTGTTCTGGGCAACACTTTACAAAATATGTATTGTCGAATCAAAATTGACTCGTACTTCCACTCGACCGAAAGTAGAAAAAGAATACAAACCAAAATCTGATTTCAGACACAATTCTGAAATCTGAACAAGGCTTTAAACAATCCTCTTTAAAAAACATAATTTATTTATTTTAGTTGATTGAGTTTTGAAATTCTTAATTTGAGAGTTATTTTTCTAAGTTTTTTAGTGATTCTTTTTGGAGTGAAATTTTGCTATTTGCATAGGAATTCAGAGGAAGCCTTTCGGAGTAAACACATTCATATGATTAGAATGGGTGCAACCATTATGAAAAGAAACATATGTTCAGTTGGAACAGGCACAACCATTTTAATCAGACACATCCGTTTTCTGAACATACACATCTATTCGGTCGAAACGGGTTGTCCCCTAACAGACATATCCATTCGGTTGGAACGAGAGCTATCGTTTCAAACAGATTCATCTGTTTGCCGTACAGACACATCCATATACCACTTCCAATATAGGAGTAAAAAGCTTTCACACTTTTTGGTCTCATTTTGTTCTTGTTTACGCCAACTTCAGAGTTGAATATCTCATTTATTCAGAAACGAAATTGAGCACGTGAATATATCATTTTCATCGCCAATGGTAGGAGAAAACATTTCAACCATCTCTCGCGCATTTTGAGCAGCATGTCTTGCCTAAAATTCGGCTCAAATTTTATCAAAACTCGCTTTGTTAATTTCAAGTTTTCAACAATCTCCATAATGAATGGAGATTAAAGAAATTATATACACTATGAGAGTGACTTTATAGGAAAAGACACTTTAGCAAAGAAAATACATCAGATAGGTGAACTAGATCTTGAACTTTTCGTTATGAAAGACTAAGTTTTGTCGGACTTACAAACCAATCAACGAACGAGGTCTTGAACTGTCACCTATTTGTGTTAGTCAAGTCAACAAACCTTACGCAGTAACTCCTCAAAATCAACTTTGATTCTCAGTTGTATCTTTTTAGGCCCTTGACATTTTTAATTTCAGAGAGTGTATTTAAGAAATCACAACCTCCATAGAGACGCTCAAAGAGCCGGCCCCAGCTCTACACTCACATAGGTGATCGTCCTATTAAGAGTAGTCTACTCTACCCCACTTGTTTTGATAACAAGTTTTATGCATTATTAGAAGTGTTAAGCTTATCTTAGACCCAATTGTAGAAGGCACTGGGATGCACCATAGGAATGGGTAGGAGTTAAGCTCCTAAGTGCTTACTCACAATATCAATCATAACTAGTTTTCCCTCTTGAACTTAGTTTGTTGGATCTCCAGTAGCTAAGTGAGATTTTCATTAAGCTGGTTGATTATTCACAACTATTGCATATTTTATATTATAATTTCACATTTAATTTAAAATAAACTCTGATATTTAACTATTGTCAAATGGTATACAGGTTTTTCATTAATGGAGAAGGAGAAGAAAAATCTCAAAAAGCCCAAATAATTTGGATTTTAAAGAATCAGTTTTCTAGTTCAAGAAGTTAACGAATTTTTTTTGAAGATCCAATGACCCAGAGACAATCTTTTCGGACGAATCAAGGGCAACTAAAAGAGGAGATCCTTACGCAAAAAATGCTGATCCAACAGACCCAGGATTGTAGTAGATCAGTAGCAAAAGCCACAATTTCTCGACAATACCAGGGTTGTTGGATCAGCATCTTGATGTGGGGCTGAGGTTCATTTGAGGCACTGGGTGTAATATTCGGTACCAAATAATCTCAATTTAACACTCATAATTATTAATTAGTAACTCTTGTATATTAATTAACCATTTGCCTTCCTTAAAGAAATTAATAAATAAGATTTTCTCCAGAGTTATATATATGACATAGGTATCATGATTTTTGTGTATATGGCATGGGTTCACTATTAATACTAGAGTATATAATGATATAAACTTGTAGTATTTTTTTTATAAAATTCAAAAGAATGCACTATATTCATTTTTTTATTTTTCATAGTTAGTAGATGGTTTAGGTATGCATGGGAGAGGAAGATCAAGGGCCATGATGTTTTTTGATTAAAGAGTAGGACATTTGGGGAAATTTAGAGCCATGGTAAACTTGTAATTAAGCCTAAGCTGATATTACCAAGCCAGCCATAATCTTCTCATCTCTCTTCTTTTGCAAAGATGAAAACTTTCATGGAAAATACTCTAGAATTTCACCTCTTCTTCTTACAATAAAACCCCCTAAATTCTCTCTCTCTTCCCCTCTCTTTCCTTTGTTTCTCCTTCCTCTCTTCTCCTTCTTCCTCTTCCAAAGAAAAAGGGGGAAGGGGCGGCCAGCCCAGCCCAGCCCCTCCTAGGCCAACCGTGCATAAGCTGGGGGCGCGCCACCACAGGAGGTGGCCACACAAAAGAAAGAGGAGCCAGAGGAGGAGATAGGAGGTTTCTCCTAGGTTAGATCCAATTTGAGAAGGTGTTTTATATCAAAAATCTAAACATTTAGGGTTCAAAATCCTCCTTGAAGAAGGTATTTTCTGACTGAAATTTTTAGAGAATTAAATTCATTTAAAAATAGTGTTTGGTCCTTATACTTTGATAATCTAAGGCTTGTGTATGATCCACATATTTTCTTGCATAGGTGATTGTTTGGACGCAAGAGGAGAGAGATTTAGCCTTTTTCCACTATTGAAGAAGGTGAGTAAACTAGAATCTCTTGGGGCAGAGATGAGTAAGTTAAAAAAATTTCATAACCATTTTAGTGGATGATATGAATTAAATTATGAAAATTAATTCGCTGTTTTTATGAAAATTATTATAAAGAGAAAAATTTAAGTGTGCAATCTATAGTAAATACTTATATTGATGTATGATTTTTTATATTACTGATGTTGCGATACTAAAGTGTGAGTACCTAACATGTGTTACTTCTAAAGGTCTAATTAAGAGGAAGTCCTAAGTAAATCTTAATAGTGTTTATTTCTAATTTTCTAAGGAGTGGATTAAGTTGAGTAAAAGTTGAAGCCATGAATCGATTATGGATAAGAAAAGTATGATGATACATCTGGCATGTATTTGTGTACACCACATAGTATTGTAGAGGGTTATGTGTGTGTGTACATAGTGATGTATGAATTGTATGTATGTACATTATTGTACGTGCTTGTATTATTACTCTTATAAAATGTTAGAAATTTGAAAAGTGTAACTGTCTTTATTGATTTATTCTAGTGATATGAATTACTTGTTTATTGTTTATTTTTCACTTTATGTATATTCTCACACTTGCATTGAAGGAAGGGGCCGGCGAGGGCTGATAGGAGGGGGGAAGACGGTGTGAAAATACTTATACTATATATTGAAGAAAGGGGCCGACGGGAGCCGGTAAGAGGGAGAAGACAGTGTTAAAATATTTTATGCTATATATTAAAGGAAAGGGTTGACGGGAGCAGGTAGGAGGAAAATGCGAAGTTACATATTGATGCATTCATTTAGGGTTATGATAATAAGATTTGTATTGGTTTGATATTGATAGGTGGTGCATGAGCTATGTGTATATATAAATATAAGTGTGATATATTAGTTAAGGTGAATAAAGGGTAAGAACCAAGCTTTTCAATATGATAGATCTGACATAACCACTACCACAATACTTATAACCGTATAAGTATAAAACTTCCTATTAAGTTAATTTATTGAAATTTTCACAACATATATACGTGAATTTTCAAGAGATAATGGTTTGCTCACTGAGCTGTAAAGCTCACTCTATTTCTTGATAGCATTATTTCAGGTCTTAACAAGAGTAAGAGATTAGCGTAAGATGAGGTAGTATTTTGTGTGAAACGAGTTGGAGCGATGGCATCACAAACTTTTCTACTACATTTTGCTTGTCTTTTCTTTTATCTCTGCTACTCATTTTGAAGCTCTTATGTATATAAGAGAATGAGAACATGTTTTATATATTTATGACCTTTAAGAATGGTACAACACCAAGTAATGGGAACTCATGAAGTATGATTTGCCTCTTTTATGTAAGAAAGTATTATGTAAGTTTAACTTGATGGACTCTAATGAATTATCTTATTAGTGTATATGTATTCTTGTTGGGCACGCTATATTGGAGATGGTACCATGAAAAATCAAGACTTTAGCTTGAATTGATGAAATTATTGTGACACATGAGTTTTATTCCATGATAATTTGAACAACTCTGGATATCACCCTTATTCTTATAAAGAGGTACTAGGGTACTCTTCCTTCACTCATTTGACATTTTTTTAGTTAGCTAGATCTTATTAAAGAGGTTAGTCAACCATCTCACGTCCATCTCTTCGAAGGATCTCCATAGCTTAATAAGAATTTCATTCGGGCCAACAGCTTTCCTTGACTTCATCTTCTTCAAGGCCTCTTTAACTTCAGATTCGTTAATTTGTACATATAATTATGGTTCATATCTTGACACTGAATGGTAAGGTCATCCAAATCTTTAGTAGAACTACCATTGAACAATTGTTAGAATACTCTCACCATCTTTTTTGATTTCTTTATCTCGAACTAAAATCTTTGATCCTCATCTTTGATACACCTCACAGTACATAAGTCTCTAGTCTTTCACTCCGTTTTTTGAGCAATTGTATATATATTCTTTTCAGTCTTTTTGGTGTCCAACTTATCATACACTTCTTTATACACTTTAACTATTGCATTTGAATAGCTTTCTTAGCCTCCTTCTTGGCTAGCTTATACCTCTCAAAACTCACTCCATCACAAAAGAGTTTCGGTTGATCTTAATGGCAGCTTTTACCTCTTCATTCCACCATGTTGTATCCTTACATGGTGGAGCACCACCTCGTGACTCACTAAGTGCATATTTAGCTACTCTTTTAATGTAGCTAGTAATATTATTTCATATTATATTGAGATCATCTTGGACTTTTCAATCTGCATCATGTACTACTCGATCTACAAAAATTCATTGGTTACCTTCTTTTAGCCGCCATCACTTAATCTTAAGATCTAACTTACATTTAATATTTCTAAGTCTCCTTCTAATCTGGATATCTAAAATTAATAGTCTATGTTAGATTACTATACTCTCATCCGGTACTATCTTACAATTATTCAACAACCTTTATCTACTTTTCTAGTTAAAAAAAAATCTATTTGGCTCGCACTTGATCCACTTCTAAAAGTGATCAAGTGAGACTTTCTCTTCTTAAATCAAGTATTTGCTAAGCTCAAATTATAAGAAAAGCAAAATCTAGAATCAAGTTACTTGGTTCATTTTTTCCCCAAAATTAAATTCTCTATGTACACTATCAAACCCATAACGACTAGTTCCTACATGCCCATTGAGGTCACCGCCTATGAAATACTTTTCTCTAATAGGTATATCTTACACTATCTAATCTAAATTCTCCCAAAATGACGCTTACTAGACTGATCAAGTCCTACTTGTGGTATATAGATACTAATAACATTAAAAATCTCCCTACCTAAAATAAGTTTAACTAGTAAAATCCTATCACTCTTTCTCCTAACCTCCACTACATTCTCAAGCAATTGTTTATTTATGGTCACACCCACCCCATTACGATTTCTATCTCTACCAGTATACCAAAGTTTATAATCCCAATGCTCTATAATTCTAACTTTTTCACCTACCCACTTAGTTTTCTGCACACACAAAATACTAACATTCCGTCTAACCATATCATCAACTAACTCTGCTAATTTACCTGTAAGAGAACCCATATTTCATGATGCTAATCTAATCTTATATTCATGATCTAACTTTTTTATCCTCACTCGCTCGTAAAAGTATGTGAACCCTTGTTTATTTGATACCACATCTGGGCGCCGATGTGACGCATTGTTTCTGGACGATGACCTAGCAACCCTTACCCACTTTTTACTACACCCGGGCTCCGATACAGCGCGTCGTTCAGTAGGGAATGCCCCAACAAAATTTAGTTTTTGGTTCATGTTCATAGCATGTGACAATGTTTTATGTTGACTGTCAAAGGCTACCACAGACAGTGAACGGTGTACTAACGGAGTTTTTATTAAAAAATATTGCATATTTTATATCATATTTTTGCATTTAATTTAAAATAAACTCTGCTATTTAACTTTCTTCTTATTTAATGGTGACCTTCTTGTCTAATGGTGTGCAAACTTTTCATTAATGGAGAAGGAGAAGAAAAATCCTAAAAAAACCAAATAAATTTGGATTTTAAAGAATCAGTTTCTAGTTCAAGAAGTCAATGATGATTTTCTGAAGATCCAAAGACCCAGAGATAATTTTTTCAGAAGAATCTGGGGCAACTGAAAGAGTAGATCCTGGTGCAAAAATTCCTAATCCAATGGACCAAGGATTGCGGCGGATCTGCGACAAAAGCTGCTATTCCATGACAATATCAGGGTTGTTGGATCAGTATCTTGACGTGGGGCTGAGATTCATTTGAGGCATTACTTTTCTCTTATAAATACTCCATCAGAGGTTGGGAAAAAGATAGAGAGCAGGTGTTAGGATACACCTTCTAGTTATAGTTTATGATTTTTTTCCTTATAATATTCTTTTTCTTTATAAATCAATAGAGAGAAATTCATGAGAAACTGAGAGGGATTTATAATAAAAAGAGATTCATGAGAAAATAAGAGAGATTTATAATAGAGAGTGACAGTTTAAACAATATGAAAGGTACTTCTGCCTACTAGAAAATTTGCATACATCATAGAAAATTATGAGTTAAGTATTTCCATTATCTGTATCTTGAGTTATGATTTTTGGGTTAATTTTTTTACATTTACTGTAATATGAATCACATTAATAGAATTTCGGGCTATGAATCTTTTTGAAAGAAAAGATTCAGCTAAATTCTTTCATCAGTTAACTAAATCTGTTGAAGATATTAAAATTATTTCTTTTTCAAATAACTAGAATTCTAGCTGAAATCGAAGCATTCAATTTAGTCTGCTTTGGTTTGTCCTTCAATCAGTTTAACTTGGTTCGGCCCAGCCCCGAACGGTTTGTTTTGATTTGAATTTTTTTAAAAAAAGTGTTTCAAATCAAAACATGCTTAGGCCTACAAGGGACCCCCTATAATGCCGTTAACAGGCATGAGAAATAACCCATATACCCTGGCTCTTAATCAGTTAAAACAAATTCTTATTAGGTTTTTTCCCTCCAAAACCCCCTCACTCACCCGCCTACCCGACCCCTTTCTCCCTTCTTCATCTCCTTGTCTCCTGCCTCATCTCCTCCATCGATTACCTCAGGATTGTCGAGAATAGTTGTCATCCAGCCAAAAAGCACAGATTGAGGTAAGCGGGTCTAAGGTTTTTTTTGAGTCGATAAGTTGAGAAATTTTAATTTTTTTGGTCTATTGGTTGAAATTTACAAAGCAGAGAGATTTATCTAATATGTTTCCTTTGCTATAAAGGACTGGGGAGAAGAACTTGGCTCGGTGGTTGAGAGATTTGTCTAATGTGTTTCCTTTGCAGTGAAGGACTGGGGAGAAGAACTTGGCTCGGTGGGTTGGTGCAAAAAGAGTATAACTAGGGCTGAGTTATGGTTAGATAAATGTGAGGTTTTTTGGCCCTCGACACTATCTTCAGCTTTTGGCATATATTGAGATTTGTTTGGCCTTCGACACTGTTTTTGGAATGTATTTGAGTTTGAAATGTGTGTAGCTTGGAATTTTCTGGGTATAATGCTGGCAGTGTGTGACAATTTCAATTTTGTTATTGAATTTCTGGGTGGAATGTTTGATAGTAATGGTGAGAGAGAGGAAGACAAAGACAGATGGGTTCTTTGTTCCTTAAAATAATTTGATGGTCTGCTCTTTATTGTTGCTTGTGGTCCATGTCCGAGTTCGCAATGTGAGTTAATTGCTTAATTAAGTTATTTTGATTATAATTTGTTTTCATTAGAGCATCATGTTTGTAGGGTACAACATGGTTTGGTTGTATGGTCTGTAGGCCGCCTTAAGTATAGCTTAAAGTATAACTTAAAGTATATTTTGCTTATTTTCTTATTTTATGTTGCAGGATGTTTATTGAAGTGTACTATGATGATGTTTTCAAAAAGTGGAGAAAAGAAGAAATATGTTGGTGTTAAAATGCATTTGATAAAGGACTTTTTCACAGACGAGTGGTCATGGTTTGAGATGAGATACCATTTAAAGAAGTTAGGCATAATTTTTGACTTCAGATGTTATCAAAAGTTGCCAAGGAAGAATTTAATTATGGATTAGTGGTAAAACACTATGACTTAGCACCTTTGAAGAGTGTGAACTTTCTTGACTATAACCAGAATGTTGAGTACTACATGGAACACTTAGCACCTGGAAAGGGTTGAAGGAGATATTGACAGACTACTACAAACCTGACATTTCAAGCAAGGTGTAGAACATGCCAGAGAGATATGAGAACAGGGGGTCAGAAGACTAGTTCTAGTATTATGTTATTTTTAGAGAATACTGTTGTTCCAGAAGATGTGGTGTTCACTGGAGAAAAGGCACCAAACTTGGTCAAAAATACAACAGAAGAACTTAAGCATGGGAAAGAAGTTAACAGAGAGGCCAATGATTAGGACAATGAAGTTGACAAAGGGACTGGTGATACACTTAAAGACTTTGAACAAGTTGAGGGAAATAAAGTGAATGAAGTTGAGAAAGAGGGGGGAGAAGACATGGATGAAGACGAAGAGGTTGAAGACAAAGATAAAAATAAAGATGAATATAGAGATTTAGATGAAGACAGAGAGGCATTTTATGATATAGAATCTATAATTTTTGGCAGTAGAAAATTCTATTTGGAGATAAGGATGAAGATAATGACGAGGGCTCTGAGTATTTGTTTGATGACGAGAATGATAACATTGGGGATGCAGATCAATATGAGGTGGATGTCACACAGGATAAGATAACTCTGGAGCTGATAAAGGAGCAGGAGAAGACTACAAAAAAGCTGTGAAGCTGCAGAAGCATCTAAAGTAGAGGGAACTAATAGATAAGAGTAGGAGGAAAGGTGGGAGACCTAGAAAGAACAAAAGGGTGATGGGTGGCTCTGATTGTGATAGTACAGATGTTATGGAGTCTTATTATTCCAACACTAAATCACTCCATATTCCAGCGAACTCAGAAGATGAAGAGGAGGTTAGTAGTAAACCCAAATACCCATCTTTCAATGAAGAAAGGAATATGAGTAATCCTATTCCTTAGGTTGGGATGGAATTTGATGGTCCAACAAGCTTTAGAGACTTCATGAGACAGTTACGGTGTATGAGGCGGTATACTTCAAGTTCCCAAAGAATGACAGTGGTAAAACCATTTCTGTCCGCAAGGTTGATGATTGCCCCATTAGAGCTTAGGCATCATTTACTTAAAACAAGATCAAGTACGTTCTAAAGACTATGAGACCAGATTACAATTGTGATAGAGCTGCAAATAACAAGTGAGGTCAGGTTGGATAGCAAGGAAGTACTTGGAGTTCTTTAGAGATGATCCTAACTTCAAAGTTAAAGCATTAAAGGCCATGATTAATAGAGATCTATTAGTGAATGTAAAAAAGATGACTCTCTACATGGCCAGATGCATTGCTTTGGATGAAACCAATGGGAATCACATGTAATGATTTGGCAAAATCAGAGATTACGCAAACCAAGTAATAATCTCTAATCTTGAAAGCGTGACGATTGTGTCTGTTGATCATGTTCCTTATAATGATAGTGTAATCACATATAAGTCTATTTTCATCACATTTTCCTCTATAGTAAGGGGCTTGCTCAAAGGTTGTAGGCCAATCATTAAAATGGATGGATGCCATCTTAAGAATATAGCTGGAGGGTGTCTCCTTGCTGTAGTAGCAAGAGATGGTAACAATCAGATGTTCTCCATTGCATATGTCACAGTTGGATTGGAATGCAAAGAGTCATGGTCATGGTTTATTACATAATTATTGAAATTTGTTAGAGTGAAAAATGTGGTAGGCTGGACATTCATAACTGACAGGCAAAAGGTGAATCCTTTTAGTTTATTATGTACATGTTTGTAGTGTAATATTTATAATTCAAACTTTTAACTGTTTTTAATTCTGCTTGATACAGGGCTTGGTTGAGAGTTTTAAGAAACTTGTGCCTACATTAGATATCAGATACTGTGTGAGACATATGTATGTCAACTTCAAAGAAAGATGGAGAGATCCAAAGCTGAAGAATCTTTTATGAAAGGCTGCAATTGCTTACATGAAAGAAGAGTATGTAACTGTCCTTGATTTATTAAAGAAAGAGTGCAATGATGAATATAACTACTTGACTGAGGTAGGTATGGAGATGTTGACAAGATCACACTTCAACACAGAGTCAAAGTGTAACCTCTTGTGTAATAACATATGTGAAGTTTCTAACAAGTATATTCTTGAGGCTAGAGTCAAGCCTATAATAATTATTTTAGAGATGATTAGAAGAATAATGATGGTAAATTACAGTACAAGAGGGAGTTGCATGAGAAACACATGGCTAAACATGCTTGAAGAAGCTAAGTTCTTCTTTGACACATGGCTAAACATGCTTGAAGAAACTAAGTTCTTCTTTGCCCTAAAATTCAACAAAAGCTCAAGGAACGGATAGAAAATAATAGAAATTGCACAACTATCATTTACAGGGGATGAGACATTTGAAGTTCATGAGAAAGAGAAACTTTTATTCTAAATTTGAAGAAGAGAATTTGTGATTACAAGGAATAAACTTGATAGGAATACCTTATAGGCATGTAGCAGCTTACATTAGAGAGATCAAGAGGGATATTGAGACATACATCCATGACAATTGATATAGAGTTGTATACACTCATATTCTTCCCCCAATTTACAAGAGAGGGCCAGGTAGGCTAAAGAAAGTTAGGAAAAATGATCCTGAAGAGCTAAAGAATAAAAAGGTAGTGAGCAAAGTTGGGACAATCATCAACTGTTGTGACTGTCAAGAGATGTATCATAATGCACGTTCATGTAAGAATCCACATGTCTCTAAATCAGTGAAGATCCCAAGTGAAAATAAAGGAGGAAGGCATGCAAAAAATAAAAGACAACACATACAGCTGGAGATGAAGAAAACACAACTGCAAATGTGCCAATTGAGACATACATAAGTGTGCATGCAATATATCAAGTGGAGACTTCTAATACAAGAGGAAGGGGAAGGGTAGAGGGGGTGAAGTTAGTAAAGGAAGGGAAAACAATGTAGGGAGAGGAGGCTCCAGTGGAAGAAGAGTCAGTTGAGGGAGGAGAAACAATGTAGGGAGAGGAGGCTCCAGTGGAATAGTGAATTCTACTGCACGAGTTGACGTCACAACTAGGAGAGGACCATATATTGGAAGTGTAATCCCTAATGACTTCTTGACTACTATTGGAGGGGGTCATTGAATTACTATTAGAAGAAAAATTAGGGGTTTCATATCTGCTTCAATCGTCCTAACTTAGCTACTTTATAATCTAACTTGATAATTGCTTTGTGTGAATGAATCATATATAAATTATGTTTTCATTGTGGTTTTAATTGTTTTTGTGACTTCAAAACCTTAGTAGATAAGTTTTACATATGCAAATCATGCTTAATCAAAACACTAGAGTAACTTATGCAGTCCCAAGAAGAGGCACAAGAAATATACTGTAACGCCCAATCCCGCAGGTACGGGGACGTTATGGCGACGTACATACGCAGGGCGGAGATACCCTCACGTACGTACGTTAAGTCTCAGTACAGGAAATAACATCCGTATATATATGAGTTCCAGTATGAAATAAGTACAAGAATACCTGCAGAAAGAGGTTAGTGATCATAACAGATATGAAAACATGGATAAATAAGATAACAGAAATCATTCATAAGGATACCTATGAATGGTCTCGATGATAAGTCCTATGTGAATCCAATGAAATCTCTGACAAGATAATATCTGGGATCTCCAACCTGGGCACGCAAACCCAGGGTCGTCATAAAGCGACCTAGTGAGTGGTAAAATGAAGGAGGCAGTAATATGTACTATAGTACTACAAGCACGATAATAATATATAATTCACGTTTATGTATCAGTGATACCATATAATAGAACTATAATAATCAGTAGAAAGAGAAAAAGGTCATATAATATCATGTTATCAGCGGGTCATGTCTACAGTAATATCCAGTTTTAGATAATATATAGTGATGACGTGATGGAAATGAACATGCAGATGCGCAGTATGCAACATAACCATACTATTGTGTTGTGCATATACAGTAATGCAGTCTGCATACTATTATGATGTGCATATACAGTAATGAAGTCTGCAACGTATGCATAAAACAGAATATATGCAATGCAGAGTATACATATACATGAATAGTGTATTACCACATGGAGTGTAACAAATATCAAGAAGTATAACAAGGTATTCAGGTAACATGATCGTGGAGAACATATCAGAAATAGTAACAAATATAAAAGGGACGTAATATACATGAGTCGAGCATGTCAGATGATTTATACAATAATAACAATCAGTACCAACTGATATTTAATCAATCTCTTTCAGTGTCCCATACCACTGGCAGTTCATACTGGAGCCCGCACTCCAGTCGAACCCATCCAGACATGGCATACGGGTACCATTATCTAAACGAGAGAGTGGTCAAATAACAAGTGTTCCCGACGTCACAATTGTTTATATCGTTTATTATGTTAACTGGAAACCCAATGGTCGAGGAGCTCTAGTCAGGCGAGTGTATCCCGTGCGTATCTGGGACAACGGCCTTAAACGAACCCCTGGCTACTGAGACCAGGGCTACCCGCTAGGGCAGGTACAAATGGTAGCCAGCCCTACCACGTCCCCTGTAGTGGGACTAACAATGGATCCAGACATCCACCCGACAAGACCTAGTCAACCGTCAAGTCTCCCCCATCCCCAAGTTATATTCATTATATTTGAGCTACTCAATATATCAAGAACTAGAACAGTACATGGTACAAGTATCAAGAACTAGAATGTGCATGGTATAAGTAATACAATAATAGGATATGAGCTGTGTTGATATCATGATATAAGATAACGGGAAACAATATACAAGAGATGTGGGATTCTAGAGGTGGCCCCCGTGGCTGAGATCCACGTGGCACTTACTTCCACACATCGCGTGTCAACAACACTAATGTTCAGTAATGAGAATATCAATAACAAGAATATCAATAGAAGTAACGGGAAACAATCATGTAATAGGAATACAGGTGTATACATGCAACAATAAGACATGCAATATGAACGGTGATCCATATGACAAGAATATAAAAAACCATACATACACGTGTAACAGTGATGTGCCGAGAATCCGTGTGTAACGATGATAATAATATATGAAATGACGGTATTCGAGAATTGGTGTATCTATATATCGGTGGGATATGAATACGAAATATTGGTGTGACGTGTCATAGTATCTGTGTAACGGTGATACATGTACATGAGATAACAATGTCTTGTATGACAGGATATGTAAGTAACGGTGTTCCAAGTACATGCACACTAATGTTAGTCTAACAAGTCTCTATGTAACAGATGGACATGAATATGCAATGCACTGTATGTAAACAACCGTGTCCGGTGTAATAAGGCTATATCATCTACTCGAGTATCAAATACTTCTAATTATACTAACGATTGCTATCTTATGAATACGGTAGATACCACCAAAGTATTAAACATAATGATCTATTTTAATTATCAATTTAGTGGCTAGTTTTACTTATGAACATTATTAACTTCGAAATCTCGTTAACTAACCAATCATCCAGAGGTATCTATACATGGTATAATAAATCAGGTAATATCTATCTATCTATTATTATGTTTTAATTACAGGGATTTCCCAACAATGACATTTTTAGTAAACAATAATTATAATGATTTACCGATAATCAAGTTTTATTAATTAGGCAATCAATCAATTCACTAGACATGATAAAAATATAATTTATAAAATAAAAACACTCACAAACTAGCCATGATAAGGTAGCTCTCTTTCCTACGATCGCAACGGTCCAGAATCGTACAAATCGGAGTCCGGATGCTCCAGATATCGCCTGAACGGTAGAAACCATATTAAATAGGTTAATAATGTAATACATATATTAAAATGCAAATGAAATACATGAACAGGGGGTTTTCTAAAAGTTTACCTTTATTTAATGGATGCGGGTTTGGCTCTTAACGAGTCAGGTTTGGATCCAATACCCAAACCCGTAACTTAAATATAATGGGTAAATGGGTTTACTGGGTAACGGTGTTGATGTTAGGCTATTGGGTTTAAACCCATTAGATGAGAGAGAGAGAGAGAACAGAGAAGAGGGAGAAAAGAAGAAGAAGTAGTAGAAGAAGAAGAGAAGAACAGGAGAGGAAGAAGAAGGAGAAAAAGAAGAAGGAGAAAAAGGAGGAGGGAAAGAAAAGGGGAGAGAAGGGGTGGCTCCCGGGCTGGGGGCGCGGCCAGCGTCGGCCCGGGTTGCGGCGACCTGGCCGTGCTGTGGGCGGCGATCAGACCCCCCCTCGGGGCTTAAACAGAGAGAGGGAGAAAGAGAGAGAGAGAGAGAGAAAGAAAGAAAGAAAGGAGAGAGAGAGTTTTTAAAATTAGAGAGAGATGATTTATAAAAGAAGTAGAGAGAGATGGCGGTGGAGTATGACGGCGGGTGGAAGTCGGTGGAAAATGAAGAACCCAGAGAAGAGGAGAAAGAAAGAAAAGAAAAGAAAAGAAAAAGAAAAAGAAAAAGGAAAAGAAAATTATTATTTTATTTAGGTCAAAATTGGACCAACTCCGAACGATTCCCAAAAATTATCTAAAATAGAGAATATTATCCTGAGACATATTATGAAAATGGTTTGAAGAAATTCAATCTGGTTTGTCAATTAAAAATCCTTAAAGATTTCACCGGTATTGGGCAACACGGTTTGGCCGGATTTTTCATAAATTAAGAAAAAGCTCCAAAAATATCATAACGTAGAAAATATGATTATAAGATATAAGGTGAAAGCAGATTCTCAAAATTCTATTACGTTTGTGAAATAAAAATCGTAGAGCCGATTATCGGTATCGGTCGACACCGACTACAGAGATTTTCTAAAATAATCTAGAAAAATTTCAGAAAAATCTGAAAAATTTAAAATATTAGAAAATGATATTTAAATTAAAATCAACTAAATTTGATTACCAAAAAGTTCAAATCAACTTTGTACGCCGTATCGAGTACTGATACTGTGATACGTACATCAGGGATCAGGGGGTTACATTTCTCTCCACCTTACAAAAAATTTCATCCTCGAAATTTAAATTCAGGGGTGAGAACAATATTTACAGTGATGGAGCCTGAATGTTACGGGCCTATCACACTTCCGCTGCGCACTCTAATATCGATAATGACAATAGGGTGGAGGATTGGTATCATGAGTCAAAGATGAGAATCAGAATCCACAGGATGAAGAGAAAACAAGAAAGAAATCAGAGTATTCTGATTGATCACTGAAATGAGGGAATAAAAAAGCATCAATGAATGAATTTTAATGAAGCGGCATTCTTGAACTAATAGCTGGAATTCCTAAGCTCAGATACTGGTGAGTTCTCATCTGAGCCTGATTGTACTTTTGGTAAGAGCCAGAGCATTGACCCAGGTAGTTACCCACATCAGGTGTGAACCTAGGCTCTGATACCACTATGTGACGCCAATTCCGCAGGCACGGGGACGTTATGGCGACATACATACGCAGGGTGGAGATACCTCACGTACGTACGTTAAGCCTCAGTACAGGAAATAACCTCCGTATATACATGAGTTCCAGCATAAAATAAGTACAAGAATACCTGCAGAAAGGGGTTAGTGATCATAACAGATATGAAAACATGGATAAATAAGATAACAGAAATCATTCATAAGGATACTTATGAATGGTCTCGATGATGAGTCTTACGTGAATCCAATGAAATCTCTGACAAGATAATATCTGGGATCTCCAACCTGGGCCCGCAAATTCAAGGTCGTCAGAAACTGACCTAGTGAGTGGTAAAATGAAGGAGGCAGTAATATGTACAATAGTACTACAAGCACGATAATAATATATAATTCACGTTTATGTATCAGTGATACCATATAATAGAACTATAATAATCAGTAGAAAGAGAAAAAGGTCATATAATATCATGTTATCAGCGGGTCATGTCTACAGTAATATCCAGTTTCAGATAATATATAGTGATGACGTGATGGAAATGAACATGCAGATGCGCAGTATGCAACATAACTATACTATTGTGTTGTGCATATACAGTAATCCAGTCTGCATACTATTGTGATGTGCATATACAGTAATGAAGTCTGCAACGTATACATAAAGCAGAATATATGCAATGCAGAGTATACATATAATGAATAGTGTATTCCACATGGAGTGTAATAAATATCAAGAAGTGTAACAAGGTATACATGTAACATGATCGTGGAGAACATATCAGGAATAGTAACAAATATAAAAGGGATAATAATATACATGAGTCGAGCATGTCAGGTGATTTATACAATAATAACAATCAGTACCACCTGATATTTAATCAATCTCTTCCAGTGTCCCATACCACTGGCAGTTCATACTGGAGCCCGCACTCCAGTCGAACCCATCCAGACATGGCATACAGGTACCATTATCTAAATGAGAGAGTGATCAAATAACAAGTGTTCTCGACGTCACAATTGTTTATATCATTTTATTATGTTAACTGGAAACCCAATGGTCGAGGAGCTCAGTCAGGTGGGTGTATCCCGTGCATACCCAGGATAACGGCCTTAAACGAACCCTGGCTGCTGAGACCAGGGCTACCCGCTAGGGCAGGAGCAAGCAAGAAACAATACAATACAAACGGTAGCCAGCCCTACCACGTCCCCTGTAGTGAGACTAACAATGGATCCAGACATCCACCCGACAAGACCTAGTCAACCGTCAAGTCTCCCCCATCCCCAAGTTATATTCATTATATTTGAGCTACACAGTATATCAAGAACTAGAACAGTACATGGTACAAGTATAAGAACTAGAACGTGCATGGTACAAGTAATACAATAATAGGACATGAGCGGTGTTGATATCATGATACAAGATAACGGGAAACAATATGTGAGAGATGTGAGATTCTAGAGGTGGCCCCCGTGGCTGAGATCCACATGGCACTTAGTTCCACATATCGCGTGTCAATAACACTAATGTCCAGTAACGAGAATATCAATAACAAGAATATCAATAGAAGTAACGGGAAACAATCATGTAACAGGAATACCAGAGTATACATGCAACAATAAGACATGCAATATGAACGGTGATCCATATGCCAACAATATAGAAATCATACATGCATGTGTAACAGTGATGTGCCGAGAATCCATGTAACGATGATAACAATATATGAAATGACGGTATTCTGAGAATTGGTGCATCTATATATATCGGTGGATATGAATACGAAATATTGGTGTGACGTGCCATAGTATCTGTGTAATGGTGATACATGTACATGAGATAACAGTGTCCCGTGTGACAGGATATGTAAGTCACGGTGTTTCGAGTGCATGCACACTAATGTTTAGTCTAACAAGTCTCTATGTAACAGATGGACATGAATATGCAATGCACTGTATGTAAACAACCGTGTCCGGTGTAATATAGCTATATCATCTACTCGAGTGTCAAATACTTCTAATTATACTAACGATTACTATCTTATTAATACGGTAGGTACCTCCAAAGTGTTAAACATAATGATCTATTTTAATTATCAATTTAGTGGCTAGTTTTACTTATGAACATTATTAACTTCGGAATCTCGTTAACTTACCAATCATCCAGAGGTATCTATACATGGTATAATAAATCAGGTAATATCTATCTATTATTATGTTTTAATTACAGGGATTCCCAACAATGACATTTTTAGTAAACAATAATTATAATGATTTACCGATAATCAAGTTTTATTAATTAGGCAATCAATCAATTTCACTAAACATGATAAAATATAATTTATAAAATAAAAAACACTCATAAACTAGTCATGATAAGATAGCTCTCTTTCCCACTATCGCAACGGTTTCAGAATCGTCCAAATCGGAGTCCGGATGCTCCAGATATCGCCTGAACGGTAGAAACTATATAAAATAGGTTAATAATGTAATACATACATTAAAATGCAAATGAAATACATGAACAGGGGGTTTTCTAAAAGTTTACCTTTATTTAATGGATGCGGGTTTGGCTCTTAACGGGTCCGGTTTGGATACAATACCCAAACCCGTAACTTAAATATAATGGGTAAATGGGTTTACTGGGTAACGGGTTTGATGTTAGGCTATTGGGTTTAAACCCATTAGATGAAGAGAGAGAGAGAGAACAGAGAAGTGGGAGAAAAGAAGAAGAAGTAGAAGAAGAAGAAGAAGAGAAGAACAGGAGAGGAAGAAGAAGGAGAAAAAGAAGAAGAAGGAGAAAAAGGAGGGAAAGAAAAGGGGAGAGAAGGGGTGGCTCCTGGGCTGGGGGTGCGGCCAGCGCCGGCCCGGGTTTCCGGCGACCTGGCCGTGCTGCGGGCGACGGTCAGACCCCCCTCAGGGCTTAAACAGAGAGAGGGAAGAAAAGAGAGAGAGAGAGAGAGAGAGAGAAGAGAGAGAGAGAGAGAGGAAAGAGAGAGAGAAAGAAAGAAAGGAAGGAGAGAGAGCTTTTGAAATTAGTGAGAGAGATGTTTTATAAAAGAAGTAGAGAGAGATGGCGGTGGAGTATGGAGGTGGGTGGAAGTCGGTGGAAAATGAAGAACCCAGAGAAGAGGAGAAAGGAAAAGAAAAGAAAAAGAGAAAAAGAAAAAGGAAAAGAAAATTATTATTTTATTTAGGTCTAAATTGGACTAACTCCAAACGATTCTCAAAAATTACCTAAAATAGAGAATATTATCCTGAGACATAATATGAAAACGGTTTGAAGAAATTCAGTCTGGTTTGTCAATTAAAAATCTTGAAAGGTTTCGCCGGTATTAGGCGACACCGGTTTGGCCAGATTTTTCATAAATTTAGAAAAAGCTCCAAAAATATCATAACGTAGAAAATATGATTTTAAGACACAAGATAAAAGCAGATTCTCAAAATTCTATTCCGTTTGTGAAATAAAAATCGTAGAGCCGATTATCGGCATCGGTCGACACCGACTACGGAGATTTTCCAAAATAATCCAGAAAAATTTCAGAAAAATCTAAAAAATCTAAAATATTAGAAAATGATATTTGAAACTGAAATCAACTAAATCTGACCACCAGAAAGGTCAAATCAACTTTGTACGCCGTATCGAGTATTGATACTGTGATACGTACATCAGGGATCAGGGGGTTACATATACCTTCAAGACGTAAGAATGTAAATCAAGTTGGTAATTTATCTTCGAGATTGATGTGAAATATATGTGACTCTCGATATGTGTGTGTATGTTAAATTAATCTTGGTTTTATAAACCTTGCAGGTGATAACAACAGAGGGAGAGGGGGTTCAACTTAAATTTGCACGGAAAACTCAAGATCTTTTCGTTCAAAGTTCTTAAGCGATCAATCCGAAGTAAATCTGTAAGGAGAGTATGATGTGATTTTTGGCAGGATGGCTGGGAAGGAAAACTCTACTTACTTTTGCAAAATTGTTGGCAGTTGATGACTATTGACACCTATGTACGACTTTGAAAATTTGAAAAGTATAATATACGGATTGTCATGTGGACAGCCTGTTATGGTATTATGATGACTATTAATACTTCTAGGTTTGATAACTTGTATAAACAATATGTAATGTGCTCAACTTGCTCAATTTGAAACTTTTGAATGGTTAATTGTTCATTTTATAGTTTGTTATGTGGAATTGAGTAATATAATATGTTTCATGGTTAAATAATATTATTGGATGTCCTACAGGTACTCCTATGTATTGGTTGTTATATGTGTATTCATCAGTTTTGTTAGAATATGGTAGCAGGTTTTTTAAATATTTTCAAAAGTTCAAAGTTTTTTCAGATAACTTTAAAATATTAGGTGATTTTATGTTCCTAATGATATAATTTAGGGTGTTTTTTGAGAATAAGGTAAAAGTTAGATGTGGTTATTTGAGCCTTATGTATAAGTTCAATGGGGCTTTCTAGGATTATTTTAAAAGATGAAATGTGTTTTTTAACGTTTATAAAATTAATAGAATTGCTCAAAACTGAGTCTATGCAATATACTGTGTGCATGTATTATTTCATTTTTGACGAGGATCACACACTTGTTCATTCAATTACTCACAAAACTCAACTAAAAGTTAGAACTTTGAATAGACAATCACGCATAATTAGATAGGATAATTTCATTAAACTGTTAACCTATTGTACAGTTCTTCATTTAATTCCTAACAAAAATAAAAAACTACCAAGGAAAAAAGAACCCTAAAATAATACTAAAAATACACGAGCTATGGCCAAACACATTGAAATTCTACTAAAGTTCACAATAAAACACTCTCATTTTAACTTCAGCCGCAAGATCTTCATCAGGTCTCATTGTTCTTCACCTTCAACTCTGTAATTTCTCTTCCGAACAAATTAGTAGTTTCTCAGTCTCTCCACTTCCATTCCATCCTCTTCTGTTGCGTGCGGGACAACAACCTCTCTAAGAAATCCACCAATCAGGCGGAGACTGATGCAGCCGGAGATGTAACCAACACGACAAGAACAGAAAACAATAGAAAAAAGCAATCAACACAATATTTAATGAGGTTCAGCAACGTGCCTACGTCCTCGGGGTAAGGGGGAGAGAGATTTTATTGATTCAATAATCAATACAAACTAATACAGAGGGATACTTGAGGGAATTTTTAGGGAGATAATACATGAAGGCTCTAACCCTTATTTATATCCACAGAGCCCCTGGATTTAAGGAAACCCAGTTTGGATTCGATCCTATGCAGAAAAGGAATCCAAATCCCAAAAGGAAAGTCAAAACGCGCCTGTCGGTCGACCGGCCGGTCGACCGACCCATGCCACGGTCGACCGCGCTGGTCGACCGGGCCCAACCGAGACTAAGGCCTTGTCAGTCGGTCGACCAGGCGGTCGACCGCTTCCTTCCTGTGCACATTTGTGCACGCCATCGCTCGACCGGACGGCCGACCGAGAGCACAATTTGGCTTGCTCCAATATGCCGTTTCTCGCTCCTTGATTTCTGATCTCTGTGCTAACTTCCTCTACTCCTCTATCTCCTCTCTCCCTACAATTCTCCACCTCGGTAAAGATTTTTCAAATCTGAGCCGATCTCCAACAAACTCCAGTTTATCACCTGGCGAAATCGAAACACGATCTCGGCTTGCGCGCTTCGGACGAAATCGATACACGATCTCCGCAAAATCGACACACGATCTCAGCTTGTGCACTCCGGACGAAATCGACACACGATCTCGGCGAAATCGACACACGGTCTCGGCTTAGAATCTGTAGCTCAGTTATCAACTGGAATGTACCATACATGCATTCCCATCACTTCACCTTAGGAGAACTTCCATACATGCCGATCACCGAACGTGTCTCTCACTCAGCAACTTCATGACCTCACGAAGAACTTATCATAAGCTAACACTGACTCTTCAACTAACTGGCTCTATCCAGTCTACATGTCTTCAGCTGATGGTCCAATCAAGTCTGAGTAGAGCACACCGAACACCATCATCGGCTTTAATAACTGGATGCACATCCCTCCTATGCAAGCTCAACTATTCATCGAGATCACAATGCTTCACCTCTACGTGAAGTCTAACTCTTCACCTCTACGTGAAGTCCCAAACATCTTCTTGAGAACCCAAACAGCTTCATATAGGTTGCATCAACAAAAATGGCTGCGCCTTTACGGCTGCCTATGTACCTTGCCTTAAGGATCAAGCCAACCGTAGTTCATTTAAATTGAACTCCATCAAGCTCAAACACTTGTACCTGAATCTTCAGTAGTGAACCTATCTGGCTGAGTCATATGAACCTCCTCACGACCATCATGGAGAACAAAGACCTTTAACTTTAGCTTATCGCAATCACAAGCTTGAGATTCATGCTTCTTTACCCATGAGCGTGGTTTTACCTTGGTTTCAATGGTTGCAAACAACTCGACATTCTCATCAACGTCTTCAACCTGTTCAGTATCAACCCTAGCTGCATGATCTCCACCCGGTGTCACATCTGGTGAAGTCTTCACTGATACTGAACCAACTGGAGATGGTGGAGTAGCATCAACCTCCACCTGCTGCGATACTTCCTTGGTCTCTGTCCTCTCCACCTGCTGAGAGACGGTAGACTTCAATACTGAAGTCTCATCAAACGTGACATGCCTACTCAACACGATCTTCTTATTTTCGGGGTCCCATAACCTGTAGCCTTTCATATTCCTTTTGACACCCAAAAACACAAACTTCTTTGCTCGCCGATTCATCTTGCCATCTTTGGCACTGATGTAGGTCGGACTTTCAAATTCCTGCAGCAAATCATGATCTTGAGCAACTTTTTCAGACCAAATTTTCAATAGAGTTTTACTTCCTATCGCAGTCGATTCATTTATGAGATGGCTAGCATACACAATCGCCTCAGCCTAAAACGATTTGTCTAATCTTGCATTAGATAACAACCACCGAACCTTCTCCAGTAAGGAACGGTTTATTTTCGTAGCCAACCCATATATATACCTTCTGTGAAGTGAGTACCAATATCGGTGTTCTGGCCAAATCGTAGGAATTAGTTCATGTCTCTTCCAACATTACCAATCTGTAACTCTTTGATCTTCCTACCTATTTGCTTCTCCTTTCTTCCTCTCCACTTCACCAACATATCTAGGGCTTCACACCTTTATCTCATGGGATATATCCAACAATGCCTAGATAAACTATCAACAAAAGAGACAAAGTACCTGTGACCTCCAAGCGATGCAGTCTTAGCAGGTCCCAAACGCTTACGTGAACACAATCAAGAAGACCTTCTGAGTGGTGTGTACTGGTGCTGAATTTCACCTTCTGCTTGTCCAGAACGCTGTGTTCACCTTTCAAGTTGCAGGTAGCAGCACCTTCCAATAATCCCTTTTTTGTAGGAGCTCGTAAAGACTTTTCACCTCCATGTCTGACCTTCACCTGCCAAACCTTCGTGCAACCATCATCTGAAGAATTAAAAGTCTCCACCTGACCTGTAACCGTACTACCCTTCAAATAGTAGAGATTGTCCCGACAGACGCCCTTCATCACCACCGAGCCTTTGATCATCTTGAGAACACCATCTCGTATAGATATCACAAGGCCCAATGCTTCCAAAACGCCAATAGAGATAAAATTCCTTTTGAGTTGAGGTACATACCTCATCTCCTTCAATTCTCGTACTATCCCATCTTTCATCTTGATACGGACTGTACCCATCCCTTCTATATTACACGGATGATCATCACCCATGATCGTGTAACATTCATCTAGCTTCTCAAAACTAGAAAACCAGGCCCTGTTCGGGCACACATGATAGGTGGCTCCAGTATCCAAGATCCACTCAGCTTTATCTGAGTAATCAACAGTTGGAGTAGTAACAGAGAGAGAATACTAATGAGTCTTCATCCGATCCACCCACCTGTGCGAGATTTGCCTCGGTGTTTAACTCCACCTTCTTACTTTTGGCCTTCAGGCAATCAACTTTTCAGTGCCCTAGTTCCTTGCATAAGGTGCATTGATTCCTCTTCAGATCTCTGAAGCTTGATCTGGACTAGACCTTCCCTGATCATCTCTTCCCTTCCTATTGGAACTTTTGCCTCTTACCGCCAATGCCTCTGCTGTTGTGCTTCCCGAAGAAGACAATCTGTTCTGTCTCTATGCTTCATAACTCACAAGAGCAGCAGACACCTCACTGTAGTTAAGGGATTTTATTCCATTGAAAAATGTAAGAGTAAAGTTCTCATACTCTTCCCTAGAAAGAGAGTTCAAAAGAATTACCGCCTTATCCTTTCACTGGTCTCCACATCCACATTAACTAGATCTGTAAGAAGCTTCGTGTAGCGATTCAAGTGTTCATTGATGGAACATCCTCTTTGCATCTGAAAACCATAAAACTTACTCTTCAACTGAAATCGCGGTTCAATGCTCTTCAGCAGATACTTTTTGTAATACCCCGTTCCCGGAATACGTACTTAGTTGCGTATTCAGATTTTCCGATCGTATTTTTTCGATTTGCTTTCTGTATTTAAATTGTATTATGAATTCATTATATAATTGTTTTGTCTTGGATTTGGATTCGTGGACTCGGAGTCAGTCCCAGTCCGAACCAGGAACTCGATTATAGTATATTATTCGATTTGGTCTTTCCGGTGATTAGATTTGACCGATTTTAGTTTTAAATATCATTTTCCATTATTATATATTTTCTATGATTTTCTAGATTTTTCTGGAATAAAATGAATTTCTTCAAAACCGGTGTCGGCCAGTGCCGCTGACCGATTCCTGGATTTTTATTTCACAAACGGTTTGGAATTTCTAAATGATTCTTTAGACTTTATTTCTTAGAATAATATTTTTACCTACATTCTTTTTCTGGGGATTTTATGATTTTATGGATTTTCCACCGGAGTCGGTAGATAACCGATTCCAGGATTTTTAGTTTACAATCGGGATTGAATTTCTGAATTCCGCTTTCACTTTACTTCTTAAAATCATATTTCTTCTTTAATGCATTTTCTGGGATTTTTCAGAATTTATCAAAATCCGGCCGACCCGGGGTAGACCGGTATCGGCGATTGACTTCCGGATTTTTATTTGAAAACGGGATTTTATTTCTGAAAACCGATTTCATATTATTCCTCAGGATGACGTTTTCTACCTCCGGGTATTTTGGGGATTTTTCGGAGACAGTCGATTTTCTACCTTATTATTATATTATTATTTTTCTTAATCTTTCCTTCTTTCTTTTCTTTCTTTCCTTTTTCCCTCAACCGACTCCAGCACCTTCTCCCCTCCACGTGGGGAGACATCCCCTCCCCCTCATTTAATTCTCTCCCATCACCATCCCCTCTCACTCTCTTTCTTTCTTTTTCTTTTCTTTCCTTTTTCTTTTTCTTCTTCTTTTCTTTCTTCTTCTTCTTTCTTCTTCCTCTCTTGCGTGGGCGACACCCAACCGACCCAACCTCCGGCCACCACGGCCACCTCCGGCGGTCGACGCCGGCGTGGGATCACCCCCATCTCTCTCTCTTCTTCTTTTCTTTTCTTTTCTTTCTTTTCTTTTCTTTTTCCTCCCTCCATGTCCGGCCGACTCCTCCACCGTCGGCGAGCCTCTTCCTCCGGCGCTGCCCCGGCGAGGGCAGATCGCCGCCGGCCACGTGCCGGCGGCCTTGGGCGTGGCCGGGGGGCCTCGGGCCCCTGTGCTCTCCTGTTGAGGGGGCAGAGCCCCCTCCTCCTTTCTTGGGGTGGCCGGAGCCACCCCGTCCTTGGGCACCGCCGGCGGCCTGCCGGCGGCCGCTGCCGACCAGGGGCCCAAGGGGGACCCCCTGTGCTCGGGCTGAGAGGGGGGCAGGCCCCCTCTCTCTTTTCTCTTTGCTGGAGGGGGCAAAGCCCCCTCCTGTGTGCTGTTGAGGGGGCAACCGCCCCCTCTCCTCTTCTGCCGGCGGCCGGCGCCGCCCGGCGCCGCCAGGCCGGCGGCCAGGGCCGAGCGCCCCCAAGGGGGGGGGCGCTGTGTGCGGGGGCAGGGGGGGCAACAGCCCCCCTGTTCTCTCTCTCTCCCCTTCTCTGTTTCTCCCTCTCTCTCTCTCTCTCTCCTGGAAATCTCTCTCTCTTTGACTCTCTCTCTCACTGTTCTCTCTCCTCTCTTTCTCACTCTAGCTCTCTCTCTCTCATAATCTCTTTCTCTCTCTAGGAATCCCTTTCTCTCTCTTCACTTTCTCTCTCTAGGAATCCCACTTTCTCTCTCTAGATTTCTCTCTCTTTCTCTCTCTTCACTTTCTCTCTCCTGCTCCCTCTCTCTCTCTTCACCACAACCACCACAACAACCCTCCTTTGGATTTGGACCGTAGCTTCCTTCGTCGATCGTGTCGCCGTGGATCCATTTGGCGATATTGTCAACCTCGATCCTCCGAACACGTAGAACTTCCAATCACCGATCTATGTGAGTATTCCTATTCACCAACACTTGTCTAATTCTTTGTATATTCATGTTTCCATATCATGTGCAATTATGTCTTCAATTCATGATTATTTAGTCATCAAACCAAAACCCTAGGAAATCTGTTCTGTTTGTTGTTTCCCCATGATTAGTCGACTTGACCTAGCCATTAGTCGACTAATCCGTTCTGTCCTGAGAAACACAACTCTAGGAATCTAACTATTAGTCGACTTACCTATTTTCCTAGTCGACTAGAGACCCTTAGTCGACTACACTCTTGACCCTAGTCGACTAACCTTACTTGAAACCAGAAACCTTAACTCCCGGCCCCAGTCGACTTATCACAAACCCTAGTCGACTTGAACCCCCTAGTCGACTAACCCATCTCCCTAGTCGACTCCTGAATCAAAAACCCAACTTTCTGTATCTCAGCTCTAGTCGACTTGACCATACTATTAGTCGACTTAGAGTGTCTGTTAGTCGACTACCTATTTTATCCCAGTCGACTAACTATTCCCTGAAACCAAATCCAACTCTCTGGATCACAATATTAGTCGACTACCCCATCTTCCTAGTCGACTAATCCCTCTATTAGTCGACTACTATTCCACCCTAGTCGACTAACTTTGGATATCTGTCTTAGTTGATTCCTTTCTTGAATATGAACCTTACCCTCTAGACTTATCTCATGTATAGGTATTACTTGCTTGTCACTTGACAAACATCATCTTCTCTTCTCTTTTTCTCTCTCCTCTTCTCTCTACATATTTGTATCAGGTTTAGTGGCACATCCCAGGCTTCCGTGGAGTTCGGATATTTCGGTATATTGGTGACTCAGGCGAGTGTTCTCACTCGCTACCCTCTTGCTTCTCATTCCATTGATTATGATAGTATTCTTGCTCTAGTCTTCATGTATTGTATTTCATGCTTTATATCTTTTATTGCTTTATGCTATGCGTGGCCGACCCTTCGTGGTCGTTGGACTTGTTGGACTTTGGGTCATTGCTTTTATGTTACCACTTGCCATACTATTACTTCAGACCTGTTAGTTACATGCTACCTTTTAACACATGTATATCACCTGACCAACTGACATGTTACTCTTTGGCTGGACCCTATTGGTATGACCTGACTTACCCAGACTATTATCCATCTATTGACATAACTTGCCACCTGATTATTGTCAATCTTTTATATGCTTGGTTACTTGTTAATTATCATCATCTCGTCATGCCATCACTTTACATCCAGCATGATATATTTGACTTGTGATTGTCATCTTTACGGGAACCTTGACATGTTATTCTGTATCATGATCAGTGACATGTTTTCCTGCTTTACATGCAGTGACCTGACTATATAGTACTTATGTACTCATGAATTCCTGATCATGTCTAATTCCTGTTTTTCCCGTAAAGTGATAATTAAACTAATAAATCCTAAAAGGGGACCAACTTGTATTGGGTCGGGGGAAACATGCGGATATCGATATGTGTTCGTGTTTACAGTGGCATTAGGTTGTGCACTATATTTTCCGGTCTTACCTGTGGTACTCCAGGGGACCGAGGGGAGAGCTGGCTCCCTTATTCATGTCATGACAAGAGCATACAATAAGACTCTACTGTTTAGCCTAGCGGCTGGCTTCCGTTTCCATGCAACGGAACAATCATGGACCGTTATCCCGGGCATGTACGGGGTCCACTGTAAACATAGTTCGTTGATACAACCGCTGTTTCCAATAACAACCTCGACTTGCTTATATATGGATGTATGTGAGTTGGCCGTACACCGAGCCACATACCTAGATATATGGGTAAGACGAGTAATAATAAAGTGTCATAATAACCGGCTCTTTAAGTTGTAAGTAGAGGTATGTGGAATGGGACGCATACCAAAGCCTGCATCTTAAATAGCTATGAATCCGTGATGTGCCTTACCGTATTTGCTTTTCCCGGACTTTATATCGGATTTCATGTTTTATGAGTATTATGTTATAACTACCTGGTAGCTCGGATTGGTCTTATTCGGATTTCCTGTTTTATGATTATCATGCCATATCTATTCTTACCTGCTCTATCCTATCTGCCTCCTGAGTATTTCCTACTTGATATATGCATTATTGTGCTCACCCTGCTTCACCACTTGGTTTTGCTTCTACACTCGCCTGGGGAGTATCATTTGACTCCCCTGGATTCTCACGTCCAGGTCTTGGAGCTAGGAGCGTGTGTTCAGAGCAGCGCAGCGGTAGCGTGGACCTCCAGCCAACCTTTCGGATGCTTCATCCTTCCAGGCCCCTGTGAGTCTCTCGAGTTTTCCCTTAGCGAACTCGTGAGTGCTCTTTTATACTTTTCATACTTGTACTTCTTTGTATACTTGTATGCGAGCTCCCTTTTATACTATTCATTCACGTATATTCTTTGTACTCTCGCATTTGCGCATATCTGTGATGTATTATTATTGTAATATTCATCACCTCTGGTGATAACTCTGTAATTGTATATATATGTGTTGGAATGTATAATGCACCACTGCTTCGGTACTCTGATTCTTGTTTGTACTGATGCTTAGCGTATATACGGGAGGGTAGTTCTGACCTACGTATATACGTTGCAGTGACGTCCCCGTATCCGTGGAATCGGGGCGTTACAGGTTGGTATCAGAGCTTAGGCTTCTAACCTCCTCAGTACGTCCAGAAGGCAAATCAATGGTAAAGCGATTTGCAACTGGAATACATGAATCTTGGTTATACGTTCCAACTGCAAGTGCAGAGTTATCTATTTCTTGACTATCTTTCCTTCGATTTCAAATCCCTCCTTGACTATCTTTTCTTTGATTCCTAGTCTCTCCTATCCTTCCCTGTTTTGGTTTTATGTTTTGGTTTTATGAAGCCTTGTACTATTTTAAGATATGACTAGACTAGAGAGGTAGTGGCTGGTTCAGAAGGAAACTATTATGTGATCTCTTCGGCCAATTCTATGAAGCTTGGTATTCTCCAGATCGATCTTGATCTGGCTATCTTTCAGAGGACAGCAGTCGGATTCTTAATTATCGGTCTTCTTTATTATGCTCAGGATTTTCGGGGTTTTCTTTATTACACAGCCACGACATCATCAGTATTATTCAGCATTCTTCTAAAGATTTATTACACAGCCACGACATCATCAGCTGGGAATACAGAGTATGATGGTATTGAGAGCCCTACCTATAGTACTTCATATCTTAATTAGTATAAATTCCACCCTTGTTCCCTTTTGTATTCATTTACCCCTTATCGAAATTGCGAGGACGCAATTTTTGTAAGGTGGGTAGATTGTAATACCCCGTTCCCGGAATACGTACTTAGTTGCGTATTCAGATTTTCCGATCGTATTTTTTCGATTTGCTTTCTGTATTTAAATTGTATTATGAATTCATTATATAATTGTTTTGTCTTGGATTTGGATTCGTGGACTCGGAGTCAGTCCCAGTCCGAACCAGGAACTCGATTATAGTATATTATTCGATTTGGTCTTTCCGGTGATTAGATTTGACCGATTTTAGTTTTAAATATCATTTTCCATTATTATATATTTTCTATGATTTTCTAGATTTTTCTGGAATTAAAATGAATTTCTTCAAAAACGGTGTCGGCCAGTGCCGCTGACCGATTCCTGGATTTTTATTTCACAAACGGTTTGAATTTCTAAATGATTCTTTAGACTTTATTTCTTAGAATAATATTTTCTACCTACATTCTTTTTCTGGGGATTTTATGATTTTATGGATTTTCCACCGGAGTCGGTAGATAACCGATTCCAGGATTTTTAGTTTACAATCGGGATTGAATTTCTGAATTCCGCTTTCACTTTACTTCTTAAAATCATATTTTCTTCTTTAATGCATTTTCTGGGATTTTTCAGAATTTATCAAAATCCGGCCGACCCGGGGTAGACCGGTATCGGCGATTGACTTCCGGATTTTTAATTTGAAAACGGGATTTTATTTCTGAAAACCGATTTCATATTATTCCTCAGGATGACGTTTTCTACCTCCGGGTATTTTTGGGGATTTTTCGGAGACAGTCGATTTTCTACCTTATTATTATATTATTATTTTTCTTAATCTTTCCTTCTTCTTTTCTTTCTTTTCCTTTTTCCCTCAACCGACTCCAGCACCTTCTCCCCTCCACGTGGGGAGACATCCCCTCCCCCTCATTTAATTCTCTCCCATCACCATCCCCTCTCACTCTCTTTCTTTCTTTTTCTTTTCTTTCCTTTCTTTTTCTTCTTCTTTTCTTTCTTCTTCTTCTTCTTCTTCTTCTCTTGCGTGGGCGACACCCAACCGACCAACCTCCGGCCACCACGGCCACCTCCGGCGGTCGACGCCGGCGTGGGATCACCCCCATCTCTCTCTCTTCTTCTTTTCTTTTCTTTTCTTTTCTTTTCTTTTCTTTTTCCTCCCTCCATGTCCGGCCGACTCCTCCACCGTCGGCGAGCCTCTTCCTCCGGCGCTGCCCCGGCGAGGGCAGATCGCCGCCGGCCACGTGCCGGCGGCCTTGGGCGTGGCCGGGGGGCCTCGGGCCCCCTGTGCTCTCCTGTTGAGGGGGCAGAGCCCCCTCCTCCTTTCTTGGGGTGGCCGGAGCCACCCCGTCCTTGGGCACCGCCGGCGGCCTGCCGGCGGCCGCTGCCGACCAGGGGGCCCAAGGGGGACCCCCTGTGCTCGGGCTGAGAGGGGGGCAGGCCCCCTCTCTCTTTTCTCTTTGCTGGAGGGGGCAAAGCCCCCTCCTGTGTGCTGTTGAGGGGGCAACCGCCCCCTCTCCTCTTCTGCCGGCGGCCGGCGCCGCCCGGCGCCGCCAGGCCGGCGGCCAGGGCCGAGCGCCCCAAGGGGGGGGCGCTGTGTGCGGGGGCAGGGGGGGGCAACAGCCCCCCTGTTCTCTCTCTCTCCCCTTCTCTGTTTCTCCCCTCTCTCTCTCTCTCTCCTGGAAATCTCTCTCTCTTTGACTCTCTCTCTCACTGTTTCTCTCTCCTCTCTTTCTCACTCTAGCTCTCTCTCTCTCATAATCTCTTTCTCTCTCTAGGAATCCCTTTCTCTCTCTTCACTTTCTCTCTCTAGGAATCCCACTTCTCTCTCTAGATTTCTCTCTCTTTCTCTCTCTTCACTTTCTCTCTCCTGCTCCCTCTCTCTTCTTCACCACAACCACCACAACAACCCTCCTTTGGATTTGGACCGTAGCTTCCTTCGTCGATCGTGTCGCCGTGGATCCATTTGGCGATATTGTCAACCTCGATCCTTCCGAACACGTAGAACTTCCAATCACCGATCTATGTGAGTATTCCTATTCACCAACACTTGTCTAATTCTTTGTATATTCATGTTTCCATATCATGTGCAATTATGTCTTCAATTCATGATTATTTAGTCATCAAACCAAAACCCTAGGAAATCTGTTCTGTTTGTTGTTTCCCCATGATTAGTCGACTTGACCTAGCCATTAGTCGACTAATCCGTTCTGTCCTGAGAAACACAACTCTAGGAATCTAACTATTAGTCGACTTACCTATTTTCCTAGTCGACTAGAGACCCTTAGTCGACTACACTCTTGACCCTAGTCGACTAACCTTACTTGAAACCAGAAACCTTAACTCCCGGCCCCAGTCGACTTATCACAAACCCTAGTCGACTTGAACCCCCTAGTCGACTAACCCATCTCCCTAGTCGACTCCTGAATCAAAAACCCAACTTTCTGTATCTCAGCTCTAGTCGACTTGACCATACTATTAGTCGACTTAGAGTGTCTGTTAGTCGACTACCTATTTTATCCCAGTCGACTAACTATTCCCTGAAACCAAATCCAACTCTCTGGATCACAATATTAGTCGACTACCCCATCTTCCTAGTCGACTAATCCCTCTATTAGTCGACTACTATTCCACCCTAGTCGACTAACTTTGGATATCTGTCTTAGTTGATTCCTTTCTTGAATATGAACCTTACCCTCTAGACTTATCTCATGTATAGGTATTACTTGCTTGTCACTTGACAAACATCATCTTCTCTTCTCTTTTTCTCTCTCCTCTTCTCTCTACATATTTGTATCAGGTTTAGTGGCACATCCCAGGCTTCCGTGGAGTTCGGATATTTCGGTATATTGGTGACTCAGGCGAGTGTTCTCACTCGCTACCCTCTTGCTTCTCATTCCATTGATTATGATAGTATTCTTGCTCTAGTCTTCATGTATTGTATTTCATGCTTTATATCTTTTATTGCTTTATGCTATGCGTGGCCGACCCTTCGTGGTCGTTGGACTTGTTGGACTTTGGGTCATTGCTTTTATGTTACCACTTGCCATACTATTACTTCAGACCTGTTAGTTACATGCTACCTTTTAACACATGTATATCACCTGACCAACTGACATGTTACTCTTTGGCTGGACCCTATTGGTATGACCTGACTTACCCAGACTATTATCCATCTATTGACATAACTTGCCACCTGATTATTGTCAATCTTTTATATGCTTGGTTACTTGTTAATTATCATCATCTCGTCATGCCATCACTTTACATCCAGCATGATATATTTGACTTGTGATTGTCATCTTTACGGGAACCTTGACATGTTATTCTGTATCATGATCAGTGACATGTTTTCCTGCTTTACATGCAGTGACCTGACTATATAGTACTTATGTACTCATGAATTCCTGATCATGTCTAATTCCTGTTTTTCCGTAAAGTGATAATTAAACTAATAAATCCTAAAAGGGGACCAACTTGTATTGGGTCGGGGGAAACATGCGGATATCGATATGTGTTCGTGTTTACAGTGGCATTAGGTTGTGCACTATATTTTCCGGTCTTACCTGTGGTACTCCAGGGGACCGAGGGGAGAGCTGGCTCCCTTATTCATGTCATGACAAGAGCATACAATAAGACTCTACTGTTTAGCCTAGCGGCTGGCTTCCGTTTCCATGCAACGGAACAATCATGGACCGTTATCCCGGGCATGTACGGGGTCCACTGTAAACATAGTTCGTTGATACAACCGCTGTTTCAATAACAACCTCGACTTGCTTATATATGGATGTATGTGAGTTGGCCGTACACCGAGCCACATACCTAGATATATGGGTAAGACGAGTAATAATAAAGTGTCATAATAACCGGCTCTTTAAGTTGTAAGTAGAGGTATGTGGAATGGGACGCATACCAAAGCCTGCATCTTAAATAGCTATGAATCCGTGATGTGCCTTACCGTATTTGCTTTTCCCGGACTTTATATCGGATTTCATGTTTTATGAGTATTATGTTATAACTACCTGGTAGCTCGGATTGGTCTTATTCGGATTTCCTGTTTTATGATTATCATGCCATATCTATTCTTACCTGCTCTATCCTATCTGCCTCCTGAGTATTTCCTACTTGATATATGCATTATTGTGCTCACCCTGCTTCACCACTTGGTTTTGCTTCTACACTCGCCTGGGGAGTATCATTTGACTCCCTGGATTCTCACGTCCAGGTCTTGGAGCTAGGAGCGTGTGTTCAGAGCAGCGCAGCGGTAGCGTGGACCTCCAGCCAACCTTTCGGATGCTTCATCCTTCCAGGCCCCCTGTGAGTCTCTCGAGTTTTCCCTTAGCGAACTCGTGAGTGCTCTTTTATACTTTTCATACTTGTACTTCTTTGTATACTTGTATGCGAGCTCCCTTTTTATACTATTCATTCACGTATATTCTTTGTACTCTCGCATTTGCGCATATCTGTGATGTATTATTATTGTAATATTCATCACCTCTGGTGATAACTCTGTAATTGTATATATATGTGTTGGAATGTATAATGCACCACTGCTTCGGTACTCTGATTCTTGTTTGTACTGATGCTTAGCGTATATACGGGAGGGTAGTTCTGACCTACGTATATACGTTGCAGTGACGTCCCCGTATCCGTGGAATCGGGGCGTTACACTTTTTCTCTAAGATCTCCCACAGTTGCCTCGCAGATGTCTCATGCAACACATGATACTTGATGTCTTGTGCCAGACAAGACCTGCTCAAGCCACACGCCGTACGGTTTATCTTGTCCCAATCTTCTTCCATTGTTGATGCGCGTTTTTTCTCCAACCGTAGAGTGTCTTCAAGGTTTGATGCCGTCAGCTCATCCATCACCTCACATCTCCCCATACCGAAGTTGTTCGTGCCGTTGAACTTTACCATATCAAATCTTCAGCGGATGTGGATTCATAGATGTATCTGAAATCACCTAGAGGGGGGGTGAATAGGTGATGGTTATATGAAATATGGCAACAATGCGGAATTAAAAATTCTACTAACAAATTGCACAAATTAAAAGACTAGCAATAAACACAATAAGTAGTGCAAGAATTAAAGGAGTTGAGTTTAGAGAAAATTCGAGCAAACGCAAATACAAGTATATGTTTCCGAGGTTCGAGCCACGCTCTACGTCCCCGCCTTCACACTTGAAGGATTTCCACTATTGTCGATCCCACCGGATCTTCAATACAAGGACACACTTGTCCGATCACTTGTGATGCCGCAACACCACCCGGAGCACACTAGCTCGCCTTGAGGCCGATGCCTCTACAACTTCGCTCAAGAAGAAAATGATCACACTTGATCACAAAATAGCTCACTTGCACAATCCTATAACCAATATGTAGATGTAGAAATTTGGGATTGTGTAGTGCAAAATCTAGAGAGAAGTAGAGGAATAGGCTTCAAATGGGTGTATGGAAATTTTGGCTTTGAAAATCTTTTCTAAAATGAAGACTTGAAATTCTTATGAAAATCTCTTGTAAAAATGTTTAGGAATTGTTTTTTTTATCATGTTGAAGTGACCCTCTATTTATAGGGGTTGAAAAACTGGGTAAAACAGTAAGAGAGATTCGTTGGGGTGAGATCCCAACAAAATCTGTCAGAAAAATAGAGCTGTTGGAGTCTGTCAGAACTTCTGACAGCTGCCGGTCGACCGGGCCGATCGACCGCCAACTGTCATATTTTTGACCGTTGGGGGACTACGGTCGACCGCCCCGGTCGACCCGAACAAATAGAGAGCACTGTAAGTGCCCCGGTCGACCGGAGCGGTCGTCCGACGTACACACATGCACAGCGTGTACGTCGGTCGACCGGGACGGTCAACCGGCTCCTGTCAGTTCTGAAAAATCAAAACTGCAGAAAGCCAGAACTTGGGTCTTTGGATTTGGTCTTGTGGTTTGGGTTTTGGACCTTGTAAAAATAGGAGTATGACCATATGTCACTACCCTAACATGTAAAAACATTTTGATAAAGTTTCTCTTGATAAAAACTTGTTTTTCTAAAAATTGGTTTTTCCAAAAACTTAGAGTTTAAAACAAATTTCCGAAAAGCATGTTAGCTATAAAACTAAGTTGGAAATAGAATTTGAAATTGTTTTTGAAGCCATATATCAAACTAAAGTGTGTGTAAGTGACAATCCATAAATCTACTTCTAACATCTAGTTTTGACAAAAGGTCTAAAAGAAAAGCAAAATTACAAATCTTGGACTTTTTCATTGTCTTGATCTTGACTTGGTCTTTTCTTCATGTCTTGATCCCGAAGCTTCCTAATGTGCTTAGCTTGGGAATGCATATCTTTAGCGGCGTCCAAACTTGTGAGTCTTGATAGTGGAGCCGTCAAATCAACCTGTTTAACCTGAAATACTTTTAAACAAAATTGTTAAATACATAACTAAATATGGTTTGTTATCATCAAAATATTCAACGAGATATAGGGCTAATGGCCTTTGGGCCAACAATATCTTCTCCAGCCATCTTCTCAACTAATTCCTCAAAATAATGTGGAAACAAATGGAGTTAGATAAAACAAATTAGATAAAGATAAGATCTTTACCTCCACGCGAAACCCTCAAAGAGTTTTCGAAGCAATTTACTCCTCCAAATTGATTCCTCGAGCAATCTATACGTTGTTTTGAGATCGACACACAATCCCATAACAGTCCCAACGTCGCTCCGAGATCGACACACGATCTCCGTCAAACAGCAACTGATGCCCTTGGAATCACCAGATGATCTCACGACGAACTTGGGATGCTCTGATACCAATTATTGCGCGCGGGAGAACAACTTCTCTGAGGAATCCACCAACCAGGCGGAGACTGATGCAACCGGAGATGTAACCAACACGACAAGAATAGAAAAACAACAGAGAAAAGCAATCAACACAATATTTAACGAGGTTCGGTAATGTGCCTACGTCCTCGGGGCAGTGGAGAGAGAGATTTTATTGATTCAACAATCAATACAAACTAATACAGAGGGATACATGAGGAAATTTTCAGGGATACAATACATGAGGGCTCTAGCCCTTATTTATAGCTACAGAGTCCCTGAATTTAAGGAAACCCAGATTGAATTCGATCCCATCCAGAAAAGGAATTCGAATTCCAAAAGGAAAGTCAAAACGCGCCTGTCGGTCGACCGACCGGTCGACTGACCCATGCCACGGTCGACCGCGCCGGTCGACCGGGCCCAACCGAGACTAAGGCCTTATCAGTCGGTCGACCGGGCGGTCGACCGCTTCCTTCCTGTGCACGTTGTGCACGCCACCGGTCGACCGGGATGCCGATCTGGAGCACAATCTGGCTAGCTCTAATGTGCCTTTTCTCGCTCCTTGATTTCTGATCTCTGTGCTAACTTCCTCTACTCCTCTATCTCCTCTCTCCCTATATCTTCCACTCCTTCCTTCATACACTTGAAACTTGATCATCCTTTAAGTCTATTCACTCAAAGAACCTACAATCATCTCTCTTTCAATTGTGGTAACCAAAAAATGACGATCTGAATTGGATTCGATGGAGGAACAACCAATGAAAGTTTGGATACCATAACAACACTTCTTCATCGAGCTTGAACTAGACATCTTAAACCTGTACAGAAAAAAAGAGGCCGAGTGGATTCGGCTGTGCCCTAGAAGAGGAAGAAGAAAGAGAGAGCAGGGGAGTAGATGAGTGTGCGGAGTTTTCAACTTAAAACATTAAAATCCGTGTAAGACACAGGCTAAGTAAGAGTAAAATCGTTTTAAAATGTACGTTACAAACATGCGCTACCTCCCAAATTGCTAGCTGATGGCAGGGATTTTCTGATATGTTTGAGGATAATTTATGAGGATGTTTTGAGATTTCTCAAGTTTAAAAAGTCCTGTGAAAAATCCCTAAAAATTAATAGGATATTTAAAAAATAAGCTGTGAGGCGTGGTTGAAAAAAGTGATAGCAACCTTATACCCCTATTTTATATTTTATATAGTCTAATCAATTGACAGACCAAGAGTTCTCTTGGTCACGCCACTCCCTATAGGTCCTTTATCAAAGTTGGAAGGGATAAATAATCAAATAGTTAATTGATAAACAAAAATAAAGAATTATCCTAAAAAAGCTTACAAAATATGGGTGCCCATAAGATTGAGCCACAAGAGAAGTCCTAACAAAAAAACATGAGCCACAACAATCTTTCTAAGGGGCCCACTGGCAAATGTGTAGTGGAACATCCATTATTTAATTGTGAGGACATCCATGTCTTTTGTCTGTTAAGGCAAAAAAAAAAGGGTCCAATTGGAAAAGCTTACCTCAGATTGGACACAAAAGGAAAACTTTCCTCAAACCCTTTATTGGGTTTGAATTGAGTAAACTTAACTCCATCAGGGAAATTTTCTCCAAGCCCCCTAAGATTTTAAAATAAATTCTTCTTCTCTAGTACATAAAAAAATAAGATAAAAATGTGAAATTTTCACATGGACACAATATTTAATAACACAATTATTTCTCATTAGTATCAAATTATGATTTTTCAACAAGTAATAAATTATTTCATGATGATAAAAGCTACTGAATTTGATTCAAATGTATTGTTTTTATAAAACATAAAGTAGTTACCATATGACACACATGAAGTTTCTTCTTATGACGAAAAAAAATTCACTTTCAACTTCTAATTGGATGATTGACTAAATTAACGTTGATCTTTAAATTCTAAAATCTAATATAATTTAATATCATGATATTTTCATAGTTCTATATTTACGATGGAAAAACTTTTATTATTGAAAAATATTCAACTATTTGATGCAAGAACAGACGAAATGACCATCACAAATATTTTGTACATCTAGATTTTTATGACATGGAGATTAAAGGTGTCAAATGTTGACTTTTTGATTGTTAAAAAAGAAATTCTTATAGGAGATTGGTGATGCCCTGTCCAGGGAAAAACTTGAAAATCCCTTTATGAGATATGATATCCATTATATTTTATACAACACTCTTATATTATTTTTTGTGTCTTACTGACATCCTGTTTTTGGCCTGTTTGGTTAAGGGTGGAAGTGAGGAAGTGAGGAATTGAGGAAGTGATAATAATTCCCTTTGAAACTTGAGAATTAGTTAATAAGTTTTCCGGTTTTTGAATGTTGTTGAGAAGTGTGGTTTGGAAAATGTTTTGTCTTTTCCGGTGTTTGGATGGTAATGTGAAAGTGAAAGTGGAAAAGTTGACCACAAAGTTGACCGTAAAATAATATTAAAATAAAAATTAATTAAGAAAAATAAAAAAATGGACTGTGATTAGAATGCAAGTGAGATTTACATGATCAAAAAATTAACTGTCTTGTACTGTAACTTATTACAAATGAGATTTACATGACCACAAAATTAACTGTAGCACTTTGGAAGTGAGGAAATGATTGTGTAAAAGAGAAAAGAGAAAAGGAAAAGGAGTTTTTTTATTTTCTTTTTCCAGTATTTGGATAGATAAGAAAGTGAGCAATTATATTTCCCTATTTCCTTACTTCTGCCCACTTCCTTGCAACCAAACAGCCCGTAACATATACATTATGCAAGAAGCGAAGAGAATTCACTCATATCTAACGAGGTTAAAGATAAATTTTTCTGATTAAGATGTAAAATTATAGTCAAAATTCAAATGGGGTAAATTAAAATTTTCCCTTGGACTTGGACCCTGTAGCAATTAATTGGGGGCTACGTTGGGAGGACGTGGAGGCCTTATCCACTCTCCTCAGTACAAAAGTGGCGAGGGGACGAGGACAGTAAGGAGAGAGAGAGAGATGAGAGAGAGAGAGAGAGGAGCAAACACAGCAAGTGGATAACTCCGAATCTATTATTTATTCTTAGAAGAGAAATTACAATATAAATAAACAAACAAGTCCATTCCCAATCTCACTCAAACGTACATGAACTCCATCCTTATCCTCACCACTTTCCTCCTCTTATTAACAACCCCTCACACCTTTTGTTATTTTTATTGCATTCTTATCATTTTGGACCAAACCTTATTTATCTCCACTGCTGGTTCCTTCATAATCTCTCGCTCTCTCTCGCCTCTCTTTGAAGCTTTGAAGCGCGCATGGTATGTTGCAGTGTAGAATTGAGTGAATTGAGGTTGTTTGAGGATGGAGTCTCACTTTTGTCCCACAAGGCAAGCATGGGACATGGATGGTGATGATCATGGCCATCATCATCATGAGGAAGAGGAGGAAGATGATATTGGGTCTTTGAGTTCTTTCTCTGAGGAGAAAGAGGAGGAAGATGATGAGGGATCAAGCAATTCAGTTGCTTCTTCATCATCAGATTTCATGGAGGATGCAAGCTCTTCAGGTTCATCATCTAATGGGCCTCTCTTTGAGATGTCCTCTCTCATCTCACAGCTCCCATTTAAGTGAGAGTTCTAATTCTAACTCTAATGAATGTCTTTTTTTTTTTTTTTTTTGTAGAAACTCTAGATGCATGGATGCATCCAATGATTTGATGTCACCTTACTTTGGCAAAAAACATTATCTTGTTGGAAAGTATACCTAGATTGATCCCTTAAAGAGAAAAGCAAAAGAAGGGATCATATACTAAACTTTATATCATTAATTTGTTTGGTTTGTCTCCGTTCTCAAGCATATATAGTTATAGTGTATATACTTTCTGATTTTTGCTTAAATTTACATTTATCTCAAATATTATCTTGTTAGAAAGTACACCTGGTGACACTTTTCTTTCTCGCGAGAGAGAGAGAGAGAGAGAGAAAGAGAGAGAGAGAGAGAGATCGAAAAGCAAGAAATATAATAAGCTAGGGAGAGAGTTGAAAAGGAAGACATATAACAAGTTGTTAAAGTCTAAAACATCATTACTTGAGAATAAACCAATCTTATCCTCAATTTGCACATGCAATAAAATCTATTTCAATTTGGATTGATTGCACACATAAAATTTCTCACCAACTCCATCAACATCTTATGCTTCCTTCATTGAAAATTGCAGGAGAGGGTTGTCAAAGCATTTTGAAGGCAAATCACAATCCTTCACATCTTTGTCCAATGTGAAGAGCCTAGAGGACCTGATCAAGCCAGAGAGGCCGTTCAAGAAGAGGCTCAGGTCATCAAAGAGCTATGGTTGGGGCCTTGACAAGTCTCTCTCCCCAAAGAGCTCATCAAGGGCCATCACCAAAAGAGCTCAAAGGGATCATCTTTCTCTTCATTGAACAGGCATAGCTTTTTGGGGAGCAGGCCTCCCTCCTTCCCTCCACAGAGTTCAGGGAGCCTCTCTGGCCCAACCCTTTTGGAGACCATTGGGTAGTAGAGTAGAGAAACTAATTAATCCAAGCTTTTATTTTGTTAATTATGAGAGTTGGTTGCTACCTACTACTAGTAAATGAGAGTGTGGTTTTTTCTTTCATTTTGTTAAAAGAAAATGGCTGTATAGATCCAATTGTAAATTTGTATCAGTATTTTTAATTAGATTGTAGTAACCACTGCTGCTATCATTTAAGAGATAAATGAGAGCAGTCCACGAGCAACTCATGGATTTTGTGTTCATGGGGATTGTTGATGGTTTGGCTCCCTACTTAATTATGCAAATGAGGAATGAACCGAAGGTTGGGGCTAAAGGTATTGCTCTTATTGCTCACTTTTGAGTTTGTTTTAACTAATTAAGTAGATGAGATAAGTTTGTTAAACAGATCTGTCATGGATTAAGTGATTGATTGTGTGGAAAAGACCATCATGATGTGGATGATGAAATGTTTATCTTATCGATATAATGGTTAGAGCTCTTGGAGGCTGCTAAGTGCTTACTTAGTCACAGGATCACCATTTTAATATAGGGGTTAAGGAGTAAGAAGTTCAAAGCTCTCTTTTTTTACTTCTTTTTTAAGAAGAAAATCTGTGACTTCTTAATTTCTCACTCATTTTCGCTTACCACTGAGCCAAGACAATTAAAGAAAAGTTAATCAATTACTGATGATTTAAAATAAATTTTTGTGCATTTTTGTTTTCTATTTGAACCGAACTTTTGAGAAAAGAAAAACACATCTAATGGATATCCTCAGGGGAGAGATTGGTATTCAATATGTTGGTAAAATATTAGATCTGAAGCTGCTAAATTAAAAACAATATCCGATTAACAGTTCAAAATCACAGTAAATAAAAAAAAAAAAGAGTTTAGCCTGATGATCGAGACGTGCTGTGCACTCTCAAAAATCAAATTGCTCTCCTTTCGTGCAAGGCTTCACAACACTTATTCTGGAAATATAATGGCCCTCGGTCAGACGACCTCTTTCTCGTTAGCGCAGACTTCAAGAAGGCTTTGCGAATTCTTCTAAACTTTCAGGGAATCAGCAGAGAACAAAAACTTTGAAAAAGAAGAAATTTTAGAGAAGAAAAAGAGGCAGAGAGCAGTGTCTCAATTGTTGTATCTTCTGCACTTTGCAGAAGGTGATTTTATAGGCTCTGTAAAGAACCATTTTAGAACGTGATTAAAATTTAGATCCACTTTATTAGCTTTAAATCTTATTAATCCGCTGAAGATCCGCTACGTTAGCTCCACGTTTGACCACGTTTAAAATACGCTCATGATGTGTCGTTTCGAGTTTTCTTCTCCGAGGTAGATCCCGAGTTCGCATTGCTTGTAATTCACAGTCTGCTATCATATTGTATCATTCACTAATTCAAATAGTCACTCCGATACCACTCCATTGTCGCATTGTTCCCGAGATCAAGTTGTCGCTCCGAGTCTACTCGGGGATACCACGTCTCCGAGGCCACTTGAGGACCAGCTGTCACTCTGAGTACACACTGCTCTGAGTGTTATACGGAAGTCAAAATTCCCGAGTCCTCATTATGATGTTGCACAGCTCTGAAGTATAAAAAATAAGATCTAAAAAATAGCAGGTCATGGGGCCAGCTGAATGGAGTTGCATTTGTGTCTGCAGGTCGTGGGTGCGTGCGTCTGGAACTTGAACCCGACCTAGTTCAGCTCGTTGTGCGCGCGCGTGTGTGTGACAAGGTGGCCCATGGCCCAACACTCATAACAATAGACCATAGAGGAGTTGGTGTTTATACCACTCAACCTCTTTTGGTTTATCCAATGTGAGACTAAATTTTCTTCACAAAATAAGTTTTAAGTTACAAAACTCCAACAATCCCCCGCATAACTTAAAACTTGACAATAACTTAAAAATTTAAAGAGATGGTTAAAAACAAATTTGCTAGTTCCCTTATACTATGTTATAGGTATAGGTACCTTTTGATTTAAACCTTCACTAAGTGATAATTGTATATAGCCATGAGAGCTTGGAGGAGTAAGTCTTGAACCAGTCCCATTAATCAAATTTCTACAGAAGGCATACATAGTTTAATTGTTGAAGAATTATGAGTTGGTTGCGCTATTTATAGCCTTACGAAGGTATCTTTCGTGTATGTTACTAGGGAGCAACCCTGATCCCATAATCGTGGCCTCACAGCTAGACACATATAGGTAAGTCCTAATAAGGATGCGAACAAGTAAGCATCCTGCCTAATGAGTCTTGGACCTATTAAGAGTTTATACTCATTCTTCCCCATAATTTTATGAGCACTGATTGCCCTAGGGATGAGAATAAATAAATTCAGTGCACCTCACAATTAATCACTCATCCAGTTTGTTTCTACCCATTGAATCTCGAGGTTGGTTGCCACTGCAATAATTTTTTTATGGATTTAACCCCATTCCCTTCGATGATTTTAGGACCACTGTCCTAGACAAGCCTTTAGTAAGATGATCTGCAAGATTCTTCTCAGATCTTACAAAGTCTAAGGCTATTGATTGAAGAAGAGAAATTGAATTGAAATAAAGAAAAAATTAAAGTTAGAAAGTTCTTAGTCTCTTCTCAATTTATCCGCGTAGCAAAGGCTAGACTGGTCGATTCACAGGGAAGGATGCGATAGAAGCTTTTCGGAACGAATTCTCTACACAAATAGCTTGGAAAGAGAATATTGATTGTAAGAAAAGGTTTTAATTAGGTAAAAGAGATTATATCTACTAATCATCTACCACAACTAAGTGTTAATCTAAGAGGGAAGAACATCATATTGAATCCATAAAAATCTAACTTAAGGTTTTGATTGAGAATCAAGTAAGATGAGAAAAAATATTGTAAACTTACACTAATTAAAATTAAACTTTAGATAATCCTAGTTTCTAAGCATAGCATAAGAAAAGTCTTTTAAACCTAACAAGATGCTATCAAAATTTATAAATATAAACTAAGAATGATCATGAAAAAGTGCAACCCTAAATTAATTCAACTTAATTAATTATTTATCTTCAAGAATTATCAATTTAATCCTAGAATTTCTAATAAGCATGGATTTCAATCTGTTCATCTTTTAGACTAATCTTAGTTGATCGAGTGATTAGTAAAATACATGTTAATTTAGTTATTCGTATTTTTATTATTTTCAAGATTTATTATGAAGAAAGAAAGCTCCATAAAAAAGAAAAGAACAAAAGCAAATAAAACAAACTAAAGCAATAAAACAATTAAATTGAAAAATAAACCTTTATTAATGGATGTCACCGACCAATTACAAGTTCTTCTTTTTCTTCAAAAATCTTCTTCTCCAAGTAGAAAGCAAAATAATACAAAGAAATTCGGAAAATAAAATGGCTAAACAAATAATCTTATACTTAATCTCTGAGATGGTGCCTCTCCTCTATTGTACTTTAGGGTATTTATGGGAGAAAACCAGAGGGATAAGAAGCGTATGAAGATTGGGGCTGAATATTTCTGAATTTGAATTCTTCTTTTATCTCCAAATTTAATTTGACTTATCCAGAATTTTATATAGAAATTCAATTCTGATCTGCAACTTGTTATCGTATTGATTGCTAAATATGACTTATCCAATGACAGAATTGAAAAGACTGATCAACTTAAGAGTTTTAGCCCTTGAAGTCGTCTTTTTGGATCATCTTTAATCATCAGATTTGTATTTTGATAGAAAAAGTTATGATTAAAATACTAAAAAGTATCCAGTCTGAATCCGAATTAAATTCAGATTTTCTTCTCCTTATCTTCATCTTATGGTGCAAGCAATCAGATTTAAATAGAAAGACACCTCTATCTTTAATTAGGATGAAGATTCATCTTGTTCTATTCTTCTCCTCCTTTAGGTTTTAAATCAAATTAAATTAAAATCCAAATTTAAATGAGATAGAAAAGATGATTCCTTTATCTTCCAATTAATCATTATTTTCTTAATTCTTGTGAGCTTTTGGGCTTCTTTTCGGCTTTTTCTTGGATCATGGAGGCCTGCACATCACTAAGTAATAAATGAATTAAATAGTAATATTTAAAAAAAATTAAGCATGAAAATGTGAATAATAATATGCATTATTGATGACAATCAGCTATCACATGATTCTTCATTTTATGCCTCAATGATTTGTGTCATACTTTCAAATGTCGATTCATTTTCACATTTGCAATCTTTTAAGGATATTTGTCAATAGCTGACCTGCAACACAGTGAATAGAAATAGTTGATAATGATTTTTCTAATAAAGAAATTTCAGTTAGCAAATATTTTAACTATTCAGCTTCTATACTGGTAGCGTCCTGAGCTGTCACTTCTGATTCTTTTGTGCTTCTAGCCATTACAGTTTGTTCGGTGATTCCAGGAGACTGCCCTTCCTCTTAGAAGAAATACAAAACCTGTAGTGGATTTTACATCCACTGAGTCACTAATTCAATTTGCATCTGAGTAATCTTCCAGTATGGATGAAAATCCGTTATAGTGTAAGCCATATGCAATGGTTCCTTTAAGGTATCTCAAAACTCTCTCTAATGCAGTTCGATGACTCTTATCAGGGTTTGAAGTGTATCCGCTTAGCCTATTTACTACATAGGCAATGTCAGGTATGAGGTAGTTTGTCAAAAATCCTAATAATCCTATTTGTAGTAGAGGATGACCTGTATTTTTTTTTATATGTAGGTTAGGATCATAGGAAGTGAAAACATATAGGCAGTTTGGATCAAAGAATTTCTCAAGAATTTTCTCTGTATAATGTGATTGAGATAACATATATCCATAATTGTTCTTCGAGATTTTAGCATTAAAAATTAGATCAGCTTGTGCTAGATCTTTCATATCAAAGTTTTGTGATAGGAGATATTTGATGTTATTTATGATTTGCATGTTAGAACCAAAAATCAAGATATCATCAACATATAAGAATAATATCATAATGTTGTTTCCATCTACTTTATGATACACACATTTATCAGTCTAATTAGTAACAAATCCATAGGATAATATGATCTAATCAAATTTTATATGCCATTGTTTAGGATCTTTCTTGAGGCCGTACAAAGATCTAATGAGCTTACACACTTTATTCTCTTGTCTAGATGCAATAAACCCCTTGGGTTGATACATGCAGATTTTCTCATCTAAATCTCTATTTAAGAATATTGTTTTACATTTATTTGGTGTGTAATTAGTTTGTGAATTGAAGCTAAGGTTATAAGTACCCTAATGGTGGTAATCCTAGCTACTATACTAGGGAATAAACTTCAAAATAATTTATACCAGATTTTTGGGTAAATCCCTTAGCAAGTAGTCTACCTTTATATTTATCCATTGTACCATCAGGTCTAAGTTTTTTTTTAAATACCCATTTGCATCCTATGGTTTTGCAGCCAGGAAGATCAGTAAGCTCCCAAGTGTGATTTTCAACTATAAATTGTATTTCAATATGTATAGCGCTTTCCAAATTGGGAGTCTAATGATTTCATTGCATCTTCAAAAGTATTAAGAGAGTCTTCTACTAGTGATTTAAAGAAATCTTCATGAACTTTTTCTACATGTTCTTTTACTTCTCCTAGGTTCAGGTTGAGTTTATTCTTCTAAATGTCTGATTGACTAGAAATGAGTTCAGCTTGAATAGAGTTTGAACCTGAATTGTTGATTGCATATCAATATTGCATTACTATTGTCATATTTGTACTTTTATCCTTGATTATTCTCTATTTAACTTTGCTATTTAACCTTGTTTTTGATTATGATATGTAGTTACCTAAATGGGAAGATATGGACCAAAGACGCTTTTATTTTTCTCTAATCCTATATAACTTTGAATTTCAATTTAATTCAATTTGAAATCAAGAGGAGGAAAGGATATATCATCATCTTCACAATTCAAATTCAAAATCAGAATATTTATTTCTAGAAGATGGATGGGATAAAGCAATCCTAATTGAAGATAAGGAGGAGAATTTAAATTTAAATTTGAATTAAGGGATAACTTACTTCTCAAGTTATCTAGAAAAGATGATATTTTAAAATTTCGAATTCAAATGAAGACTCCGAGGATAAATCTCCAGATGGACGGACTGAAGTACACCTAGAGGGGGTGGATAGGTATATGGCTAATCTAAAGACAAATGATGCGGAATTAAAAACTAATTGCAACACACTTAGTGTAACCAAAAAGTGTAGCCGAATTTCCGGTGAAGGGCTATGGACTATCTCCCTTAAATTCCTCTAAATATGAGTTGAGGTGCTATGTAAAGCTCTCTTGATTCAACATAAGTGAGGCACACAAACAATACCAAGCATATAAGTATGATATGAACAATATGAAATAATGCAAGGCACAATATAAGAGAGAGAGAGTTAGAGATGTGGATCAATCGCAAACACCGATATATGTTTCGAGGTTCGAGCCATTGCTTTACGTCCCCGCCTTCACACATAAGGATTTTCATTAATGCGTCCACACAGGACTTCCCACACAGGGAACCTCTACTGAGGATTTGGGTAATACAAAATAGGAGTACACAACTCCTTTTTCCAACAAATACAACCTTTACACAAGAGGTAAGGCACAACAACAATCACCTCTACACTTAGAGGGATGGGCACTTAGCCAAATAACAACTACCTCTCACTAGAAGGATAAGGCACTAAGCCAAACAACAACCTCAATCACCTCTACACTTAGAGGGATACCAACACAACCAAACTCAACCTCCACAATCACCTCTACACAAGAGGGATACCAACAAATACAAGGAAGGTTACAACTCTTGGTGGTCTCAACAACCACAAACCAATTTTCTCACTAAAACAAAATCCTAATAGATAGGATAGATAGATAGCTCAAGTGTGAGAAAACAAAGAGTTTGGAAAATAATTCACAAAGAAAAATTCTTGGGAAAACTTCTAGATAGCTATAGAAATGAGATCAAAAATTAATTCCAAAAGACTCTATTTTTCTTTAAAATTTTCAACTCTTAAAAACAAATAAAGATAAATCTTTTTGACATAAAAACTCTTTTAAAAACTTATTGTTAAATACTTGTAAAGATAGGAATTTTTCTCTTGTAAAATCTTGGTAAAAACAACTCAAGAGGGGGGTTATTCATAACCCATCAAAATCTGCCCGTTGGCAGTCAGGAAAGGGCAGAATTGCCCTTCCGATCGACCGGCCAACGGTTATTTTTATGACTGTTGTGCCTCCGGTCGACCGGGCCAAAGCCAACGGTCGACCGCCCGGTCGACCGGCCCTCACCCGAGAGTGGGGTGCTTTTAGCCGGTCGACCGCGCGGTCGACCGGCCGAATTGGCTGGCCATGTGCACGTCCTCATGCACATCGGTCGACCGCTCCGGTTGACCGACCACTAGTCCGTTGACCGGTCCGATCGACCGCCAGTGCAGTCTGGCTGGGGATTAGGGTATTGAAAACTTGACTTTTTAACTTCAATTAAATTCCATAAAATCACATAAATCTACAAAAATAAGTTCTTTTAAGATCTTTGAATAACAAATATGTGTGATCAAAATTCAACACATATTATAAATAATTTGAACTATTTTTGTGATATAGAAATTTGCCTTTAAATCAAAATTGGTATTTTTCAAACTTGAGTTTTTGAAATGAAAAATCGTTTTCTCCAAAACTCATATGGATACAAAAACATGACATTGAAACAACTTTGAAGCATATTGTATATGGATAGAATCCAATATACATAAAAGATATTATATCTATGTTTTTTTACATGAAATCTAAAACCGGTTAAACTGAAAACCAAAACCAATAAACTTTAAACTTGTATGTTTATGTGAACTTGAGCATATCAATACGATCTACCTTTACACAAGATCCAAACACAAACTAAACTAAACAAACTGAGGTCCAAGCCGACTCGATCCAAACGCGATCCAACGAGCTTGACTCCAACCGAGTACTAGATGAGATTTTGACGTGCGAGCTCTTGAATCAATAGTGAAAGCTCCAAAACTTCTTTATTGAAGCTAATCACCTACTAATATCTTGATCAATCACTGAAACTATTTAAACACAAGATTATTAGTAAACTATAACTATATGAGTTAATCATCATCAAAACTAGAGTAATGAGCCTCTGGGCCAACAATCTCCCCCTTTTTGATGATGACAAAACTCATGGAGTTATATATGCATGGATTAAAGTTAAGCTTCATAGAAGCTCACCCTTAACTCATGCATAACAATATACAATAAAGATATTCAATGAATGCATAAACCAAATAACACATATATGCATAAATGAAGAATAAAATAAAAACATATATGCTCTGATACCAATTGAAAAATAAACATGCATATAAATGACTATAAACATGCATATATAAAACCCCAAATTTCTCTCGCCCTTTTTGTCAAATCATCAACAAAGGGGCATAAATAACCAAAAAAAAAATTTCTCCCTTTTTGTCAAATCAAACAAGAAGGATGTATATGCGATATACACTCATAAAGAGGAGAGACGTAAAGTTAACTCCCCATGCATACATGCATTACATGAAAAAGAGATGACTAAACCCTAATCACATTACGCATAATATACAATGTATAAAAGGAGATGTGAGGCTCCATTTACACAGGTTTAAGACATAGAGAAGAGAGGTCAAGCTCCTCAATATGAGATACACACAACATGAATCTTTATATAGAGAAGATGTTAAGCTTCACTTGCATATAAGCAATACAAATCAAAACAATATGATACCAATTGAAAAGTATATCAATTTATGATAAAGGTATACATCGAAACATTATGATATCAATTGAAAATAAACAAAATATTTTTAAGATACCAATTGAAAGTAAACAAAATTTTAAGATACTAAAAGATACCAATTGAAATATATATATATATATATATATATATATATATATATATATATATATATATATATATATATATATATATATATATATATATATATATATTAGAAATCTTGAAACCAATTGAAAGTAAAAACCAAATTGTTTTAGGTAAACATAACTCATATCAATATAGATACCGATTTAAAATGAAGCATGATACCAATATTGAAAAAGTTAGCATATACCAAAACAAAATATTTTTCATCATAAAGAATGGAGTAAGATACCAATTGAAAATAAAATTGATTGAAAGATACCAATTGAAAGATAAAATATGAATTTTCTTCCCCTTTATGAAATACCAACAAAAATAATGCATAAGCTTGTATAAGATACCAATTGAAAAATAATTGACATTTAAGGAGTAAATTAAGTTTAGCATAAATATAATTTGTGCTTTAAGCTGTAAAGCTATAGTAAGCACAATCAAATCACAAATATATGTATGAAAATATAAATACCAATAGAAATTGATACTATTTGAAGTTTGAAGCATACGTATATAAAAAAAAAAATGAGTATATAAAAAAATATCAATTGTGATACCAATTGAAAAGATAATGAGAATAAAATGTATAACTCATACTACCTCCCTTTCATACACATATTAAAAAAGATTTTCAATTGAGTATACAAGGCATGGTCGCCCATCCAACCGCCCTTCGAAGGAAGGGGTTTTCAAAAATAGAATTTGAAAATAATTTAACATGTTTGAAAACTCTTCCAAAATGAAAAAATACGCAACTAGTTTTATGATAATCTTGAAAACTAGTATGAAGTCCTTCAAGTAAGGAATAAAACAAGTATATATCCATGAAAACATGAAAATCACTCTACAACTGACACTCAAAGTCTATATAAAACACATATAAGACTCATGAAAACAAAGTCACGAGAAAACATCAAGTAATGTGAGTGTACAAGAATTATATGAAAAGCATAATCATGAAAATAGGCAATAAAGCTCATATGAAATTCCTTACCAAAAACATGAAAATCATCAAAACTAAATCGGCTTTAAGGTATATGTATGTTTTGTTTAAACTAGAAGTATACATACATATCCCAAACACAAATGAGTCCATAATAGAATTTTGTATAAAAGTAAGTGACTCAAGGTTATACATGTATATCTTAAAGTTTTGGCAAAGTTGACATATACATGAAGCTAAATACATTTTTATTTAAAACATGTCCAAAAATAGCGAATACAAGTTAAAATGCGAGAATCATCAAAATTAGGCTATACTAGTACATCTAATGGGTACAAATGAGCACTTAGGCGCAAACATACAAGAATCAAATGTGGCTCATTAGTTGTACAAGTATATATACAAGTTTTAATGAAAATTTACATCTAAACATGTAATCAAAACATGAAATGCAAAAATATAAATCAATATGATCATTAAGTAAATGCACATGTCTTAGATGTTGGCCCAAAGGCCTTCCACTCTAGTTTTGATGATGACTCACTCATGTAGTTATGTTTACTAATAATCTTGTGTTTCTAAGTTTCAGATCATTAGCAGGTTATTAGTTTTGATGATTAGCTTCAACAAGGGTTTTGGAAGCATATCATGGTGATTCCGGTGCCAAAGCTTCAAGATTATACCTTTGCACTTGGAAGATCACGGTTTGGGAGCTAGTCTACTTGAAGATAGAAGATCTACAAGCATGACTTAGGTATCCTAGTTTAGATAGAGTTTTTAGATCCATTTGTAAAGCTTAGTTTAGTTGATATGCTCAAGTGCACAACACACAAGTTTTATGTTTTAAATATTTGGTTTTCATGAATAGTTTGATCAAAATAAGTTTTCATATTCTATATGTATAGTAGATGATTTCTTTCTATACATACATGCGTTAACCTTCAAGATAAACTTATTTTGATATTTCTATTCATGTTTGGAAAATCATGTTTGATAAAAATACATGTTTGGTTTTTGATTGAATCGGTTTTGGATTTCAAGGTTTGACACCCTTCTATAGTTATTATCATAACTTTTTATTTTTATATTCAAATAACATGATTTAACTTTCATCTCAAAGATAACTTTCAGATCTAAATTTCTTATTTAATAACCATTTCCTGATTCTAATTTTAAAGTTGTCAAATATTTGGTTGAAATCTGTTCTTGTTCTGAAAACAGTTTACAGTTTCTGTTTTGATACCTGTCAGTGTTTTATTGATAACTTTCTCATATAAATTGATATTGATTTGATTTAAGTTGCATTAGAAAGTAGACTTCAATATCTACAACTTCATCCTATATACTTATTTCCAAATTCGAACGTTTTAGACCTCAAAAATGCGTTCCAACCTGACCTATTTTTGCTGTCTGCCAGGTTGGGCCAGTCGACTGGGACAGTCGACTGGGCCAAGCGGCCAGTCGACCGACCAGTCGACCGGACGTGCACAAAACTGTGCACGTCGGCCAGTCGACCGGCCAGTCGACTGTACTGAAACAGGTTTGGTCTCGGGTTGTTACCAGTCGACCGACCAGTCGACCGGTAGCTGTCAACGGTCAAAAATAGCCGTTGGACGGTCGACCGGCCAGTCGACCGACCGCCTGTCAGGCTGACACGTCAGCCTAACGGCTAGTTTTGTATAGGGGCTATATAAACCCCATTGTTTGGAGTTTTTGGTTAAGATTTTTGTGCTAGTTTTTCCAGATCTTTTTCATTGTTTTAAAAGTGTTTTCAAAAGAGTTTAAGTGCTAAAAGTGATTCATCTTTATTTGTTTTGTGTTTTTGGAAAATCAAAGAAAATAGGATTTGGGATATTTGTGTTGATTTTCATTCTATATCTTTTGGCAAGAATTTTCCCAAGTATTTTTCTTTGTTGCTTGTTTTCAAAACACTTAGTTTCCACTTGAGCTATATCTTCTATCCTAAGTTATTAGGATCTTTGTTTTGTTTGGAAAAAGAAAAGAAAAAGAAAGAGAAGTGTTTGAGGTTGTTGTTGTAAACCTCTTTATTGTAAAACACCCTTGTTATTTGTGAATCCCTCTTAGGTAGAGGTGATCGGGTGATTGAGTTTGTTGTGAGCCTCTTCGGTAGAGGTTGTGGTTTGTTGTATTTCGGCTACGGGCCGTATACCTCTTCGGTAGAGGTGTGGATTGTGGTTGTATAGCCTCGGTGGCTTTGTAAGGTTGAGAGAGGAGTTTGGTACTCCTATAGTGGATTGGGAAATCCTACACGGTGGTGTAGGCGGGGATGTAGAGCTAGGGGCTCGAACCTCGAATCACATCTTGGTCTTTGCGTTTGATCCAATTTCTCTCAACTCTACTCTTTTTACATTTGTGCAAGCATCATCCATTCATATCATCATATATACTTGCTTGTGTTTTGAGCATTGTTTCATATTGCCTTGCATATATTTCTATTGCAATTCATCTATACTTGCTTGGCTTAATTGTGTGCATTGTATTGCTATATCCTTGATTGCTTGGATTGCTTGTGTGTGTGTGCCTAACTTATACTCATCCAACAAGAGCTTCACATAGCACCTCAACCCATTTTAAGGGGAATCAAGAGGAGTTAGTTCAGAGCCTAGCAAGGGGAATTCGGCTACACTTGTTGAATTGTATTAGTTTGTCCAACACTTGCATTAGCTTCCGCTTTTAGAGCATTAGAGTTTGCATTTAGCCTTAGATTAGCATTTACATCTATTCACCCCCCCTCTAGGTGTACTTTCAATTGGTATCAGAGCTAGTGCTCCTGATATTAGGCTTAACATCCTAGGAGTGATCCATTTGCTTGCTAATCTCTTGTTTGCATAATACTTGTTTGCATACATTTAGTTTATCATGGACTTCATGACCCCACCTATGTATGATGCTTCCAACATTCTTGTTTGGAAGACTAGAATGTCCATTTACCTTCAAACCCTAGGTTTACATACTTTCCTTGCGGCTACCAAGAAATGCTATCTTGGTAACCTCATTCATATAGGGGCCAATGCACAAGCCCTTGAGGCTATTAGAAGCACTTTATCTAAAGATTATCTTTTACATGTTTCTAATATTGATTCCGCTTTTGTAGTGTGGAACAAATTGACAACCACAACCACCACCTCCGAGCTTCAAGTGCCAATTCAACTAGAGGAGGAATCTAGTGGAGAATCCGATTCTCAATGCTTCATGGTCCAAGGGAATGACTCCCTTGAGGTACATTCGGAACCCCACTTAGATTATGATGATAGTGCTAGTTCTTCATGTGATGATAATATTGATTCCCATGCCTTAAATGAAGAACTTTCTATTGTGTGTGAAAAATTAATTGAAAAGTATAAGATTTTGAAAAAGAAAAGTTTAGGAATTGAAAATGAAAACAAGTGTTTGCATTCTAGACTTGATAATGTTTTACAAGAGAAGGATGAGGTTTCTAGTGAATGTGACTCACTTAGATCTCAACTAAGTCTTGCACTTAAAGAAAATGATTTTTTAAAGTCTAAAAATAATTGTGAAAATGCCTTGAAAAATAATGATACTTTATCTTCAAAGGTAGAATTTGTTTTAAAAGAAAATGAGACTTTAAAAAGAGAAATTGATTTCATTTCAAAAGAATTAGAAATTTGTTTAAGTAAAAATAATTCTTTGAAAAATGATATGTCTTCTCATGTTTGCCATGCTAGGGTAGTATCACACACTTCACCTATTGCATGCCACACCTCTTCTTCAATCAACAATGATATATCCATGCTTAAGAAGAGAGTAGATTGTTTGGGCTCCACTATGAGCCAATGTGCCATGAATCATACACGGTTGGAAACTTTGCTTCGAAAGAAACAAGTTCCAACTTTTATGCATGCACACCCTCCACGGCATACACATGCTCCTCACGGACACACTTCTCACATGTTTGCTCATGTGTACACATGTACACATTGTGGTCGTAATGGCCACCTTGCTAAATTTTGCTTTGATAGATTAAATAATGTAAATTTAGCAAATAAGTTTGTTTGGGTTAGAGAAGGGACTAACCCCCATGGACCCAAGAAGGTATGGGTACCAAAGACCACCCCTCCAATTTTTGATGTAGGTGTGGGGTCTCACATGACGTGAGAGTGTTGACACCTTGGAGTGGATGCGTTCCGGACTTAAAGGAAATCATATGGATGCATCACTTTCAAGGGAAGAGTTGGTGGGAGGACCACCTTATTTTGGAGAATTAGAGAAGTGCCCTCATCGGTTTTGGTATAAATCTCTAACTCTCATATTATTTGTTTACATGCTTTTATGATTCATTATTTATAGCATGTCTCATTTGTTTAAGCATATTTTTGATGTCTTTGGATTAGTGTGTAAATTCCATGATTATTAGATCCATGACATACATGTATAGTATTTGAGACACATATGCTCACTTGAATTCATATTTAGTGTTCTCACCGTTTGTTTAGCTATAATGTACATCATGAATCTAATACATGTGAATTTACATAGTAATCATGTTTTAGTTTTATCATGATGTTCTTTTATGATTGTTTTAATGTTTCATGTGGTGATAACATGTTTAAATGTAGATTTTATCAAAACTTGCATTATACTTGTGCAAATAGTGAACTACAATTGTTTCTTATATGCTTGTTCTTCATGCTCACTTGTATTCACTATATGCACACGTATGAGCTAAGTTTTGATGATTCGTTCATTTGCACTTGTTATGTCCATTTGCATGTTTATGTATTTTAGAATTCAAATAAAATAATTTTTGATGAATCTTATATGTGTTTTATTTAAAAATATGGTATTCATGTTTGTTTTAATGCTTCATGACTTGATTACATGTTTAGATGTTAGTTTTCATTAAGACTAGTTGTATACTTGTACATATAATGGGAAACAAATTAATCTTTATATATGTTTGAGCTTGAATGCATATTTGTACCCATTAGATGTGCTAGTATAGTCTAGTTTTGATGATCCATACATTTTAGACTTGTATTCATATTTTTGGATTTATAAGAGTTTTTATTTCATGTATATGTTTATTTTGCCAAAACATTAAGATATACATGTATACCTCTTGAGTCATTTGCCTTCAATGCAAAATCTATTTATGGACTCAATTGTGTTTAGGGATATGTATGTATACTTAGTGTAGTGACAATTCATACATATACCTTGAAATGAAATTGATTTTGGATGAAAATTTAGTTTTTCATGTTTCATGTATTATAAGTTTAACCTCATGTATATGTCTTTCTAGTTCAAACTAATCTTATACATATACATCCTTTTTGAGCCACGTGCCTTCATGCATATACTTTAGTGGACTCGTTGAGTTTTGGATATGTATGTATATTTTAGTTTGCATCAGACATACATATGCCATTGAAGATTAAACTAGTTAGTTTTATGATTTTCTAATTTTGATGTTTAAAGGAATAATTGAGTTTAATGAAATATTTTTCATGATTATGATCTTCACATTTTATTTGTACACTCATATCTATTACTCATGTTTTGTTTCTCATGAGTTGTGCTTAATTGATTAGAGTAATAATTATTATGTGATTTTCATTTCTATGAAAAATAATCTTGTTTTATTCCTTGCTTGAAGGATTTCATACTAGTTTACAAAACTTTTCATTTTAACTAGTTCGGATTCTTCTTTGTGATATGAGATATACCATACTTATTATTGTTAATTCAATTGGTATCATTGAACTCTTTCAATTGGTATCAATTTGATTTCTTTATGTATACTCATATTTGTTGATTTATGTATGTATGCTTACAACTTGGTATCATCTATTAGTGATTGGTACTCATTTTATCTTCATACACATTTACATGTTTTATTTGTGCTATTATATTTCTATATCTTAAGCACAAATATTGTTTATGCTAGTGCTTGTGACTTAATTTTTATTTCAATTGATTTAGTCTTTCAATTGATATCTTAATCAAGCCTAAGCATGTTTTTAGTTAGTATTTCATAAAGGGGGAGAAAATTTGAATTTCTTATTTCAATTGGTATTTGATTTCCACTCCCACACTTTATGACTTTAAAAATTGAATTTGAATGAAATATATTTTCAATTTGGTATCATTGGTATGCTTGCTTATCAATTAGTATCAAAATGTTTTAATATGTTAAAACATGTAACAATCAATAAAAAAAATTATGATATGTATTTTTGACTCTCTTTTATGATTACATGATTTTGTTTCTATTGGTATCTAGATGCACTTTATTGACATATTTTTAACTGATATCAATGTTTTGATTTTTAACCCTTTATTGATTCTTGGTTTAGAACAAAAAGGGGGAGAAGATTTTGTATTGTTTCGAATGTTTTGATTACCCTTTGTTGATGATTGACAAAAAGGGGGAGAAGAATTTGTGTTTTGTGTTTTATATATGCATGTCTTCCTTGTGTTTGCATATATGTTTGGTTGTTTGCTTATTTTAATTGGTATCTAGAACATGCTTTATGTTGAATATTCCATTAGTATCTAGAGCACCATGTTTATATGATGCATGAGTTAAGGGGGAGCTTCTTTGAAGCTTAACTTTAATCCATGCATATATAACTCCATGAGTTTTGTCATCATCAAAAAGGGGGAGATTGTTGGCCCAAAGGCCTTCCACTCTAGTTTTGATGATGACTCACTCATGTAGTTATGTTTACTAATAATCTTGTGTTTCTAAGTTTCAGATCATTAGCAGGTTATTAGTTTTGATGATTAGCTTCAACAAGGGTTTTGGAAGCATATCATGGTGATTCCGGTGCCAAAGCTTCAAGATTATACCTTTGCACTTGGAAGATCACGGTTTGGGAGCTAGTCTACTTGAAGATAGAAGATCTACAAGCATGACTTAGGTATCCTAGTTTAGATAGAGTTTTTAGATCCATTTGTAAAGCTTAGTTTAGTTGATATGCTCAAGTGCACAACACACAAGTTTTATGTTTTAAATATTTGGTTTTCATGAATAGTTTGATCAAAATAAGTTTTCATATTCTATATGTATAGTAGATGATTTCTTTCTATACATACATGCGTTAACCTTCAAGATAAACTTATTTTGATATTTCTATTCATGTTTGGAAAATCATGTTTGATAAAAATACATGTTTGGTTTTTGATTGAATCGGTTTTGGATTTCAAGGTTTGACACCCTTCTATAGTTATTATCATAACTTTTTATTTTTATATTCAAATAACATGATTTAACTTTCATCTCAAAGATAACTTTCAGATCTAAATTTCTTATTTAATAACCATTTCCTGATTCTAATTTTAAAGTTGTCAAATATTTGGTTGAAATCTGTTCTTGTTCTGAAAACAGTTTACAGTTTCTGTTTTGATACCTGTCAGTGTTTTATTGATAACTTTCTCATATAAATTGATATTGATTTGATTTAAGTTGCATTAGAAAGTAGACTTCAATATCTACAACTTCATCCTATATACTTATTTCCAAATTCGAACGTTTTAGACCTCAAAAATGCGTTCCAACCTGACCTATTTTTGCTGTCTGCCAGGTTGGGCCAGTCGACTGGGACAGTCGACTGGGCCAAGCGGCCAGTCGACCGACCAGTCGACCGGACGTGCACAAAACTGTGCACGTTGGCCAGTCGACCGGCCAGTCGACTGTACTGAAACAGGTTTGGTCTCGGGTTGTTACCAGTCGACCGACCAGTCGACCGTAGCTGTCAACGGTCAAAAATAGCCGTTGGACGGTCGACCGGCCAGTCGACCGACCGCCTGTCAGGCTGACACGTCAGCCTAACGGCTAGTTTTGTATAGGGGCTATATAAACCCCATTGTTTGGAGTTTTTGGTTAAGATTTTTGTGCTAGTTTTTCCAGATCTTTTTCATTGTTTTAAAAGTGTTTTCAAAAGAGTTTAAGTGCTAAAAGTGATTCATCTTTATTTGTTTTGTGTTTTTGGAAAATCAAAGAAAATAGGATTTGGGATATTTGTGTTGATTTTCATTCTATATCTTTTGGCAAGAATTTTCCCAAGTATTTTTCTTTGTTGCTTGTTTTCAAAACACTTAGTTTCCACTTGAGCTATATCTTCTATCCTAAGTTATTAGGATCTTTGTTTTGTTTGGAAAAAGAAAAGAGAAAAAGAAAGAGAAGTGTTTGAGGTTGTTGTTGTAAACCTCTTTATTGTAAAACACCCTTGTTATTTGTGAATCCCTCTTAGGTAGAGGTGATCGGGTGATTGAGTTTGTTGTGAGCCTCTTCGGTAGAGGTTGTGGGTTTGTTGTATTTCGGCTACGGGCCGTATACCTCTTCGGTAGAGGTGTGGATTGTGGTTGTATAGCCTCGGTGGCTTTGTAAGGTTGAGAGAGGAGTTTGGTACTCCTATAGTGGATTGGGAAATCCTACACGGTGGTGTAGGCGGGGATGTAGAGCTAGGGGCTCGAACCTCGAATCACATCTTGGTCTTTGCGTTTGATCCAATTTCTCTCAACTCTACTCTTTTTACATTTGTGCAAGCATCATCCATTCATATCATCATATATACTTGCTTGTGTTTTGAGCATTGTTTCATATTGCCTTGCATATATTTCTATTGCAATTCATCTATACTTGCTTGGCTTAATTGTGTGCATTGTATTGCTATATCCTTGATTGCTTGGATTGCTTGTGTGTGTGTGCCTAACTTATACTCATCCAACAAGAGCTTCACATAGCACCTCAACCCATTTTAAGGGGAATCAAGAGGAGTTAGTTCAGAGCCTAGCAAGGGGAATTCGGCTACACTTGTTGAATTGTATTAGTTTGTCCAACACTTGCATTAGCTTCCGCTTTTAGAGCATTAGAGTTTGCATTTAGCCTTAGATTAGCATTTACACCTATTCACCCCCCCTCTAGGTGTACTTTCAATTGGTATCAGAGCTAGTGCTCCTGATATTAGGCTTAACATCCTAGGAGTGATCCATTTGCTTGCTAATCTCTTGTTTGCATAATACTTGTTTGCATACATTTAGTTTATCATGGACTTCATGACCCCACCTATGTATGATGCTTCCAACATTCTTGTTTGGAAGACTAGAATGTCCATTTACCTTCAAACCCTAGGTTTACATACTTTCCTTGCGGCTACCAAGAAATGCTATCTTGGTAACCTCATTCATATAGGGGCCAATGCACAAGCCCTTGAGGCTATTAGAAGCACTTTATCTAAAGATTATCTTTTACATGTTTCTAATATTGATTCCGCTTTTGTAGTGTGGAACAAATTGACAACCACAACCACCACCTCCGAGCTTCAAGTGCCAATTCAACTAGAGGAGGAATCTAGTGGAGAATCCGATTCTCAATGCTTCATGGTCCAAGGGAATGACTCCCTTGAGGTACATTCGGAACCCCACTTAGATTATGATGATAGTGCTAGTTCTTCATGTGATGATAATATTGATTCCCATGCCTTAAATGAAGAACTTTCTATTGTGTGTGAAAAATTAATTGAAAAGTATAAGATTTTGAAAAAGAAAAGTTTAGGAATTGAAAATGAAAACAAGTGTTTGCATTCTAGACTTGATAATGTTTTACAAGAGAAGGATGAGGTTTCTAGTGAATGTGACTCACTTAGATCTCAACTAAGTCTTGCACTTAAAGAAAATGATTTTTTAAAGTCTAAAAATAATTGTGAAAATGCCTTGAAAAATAATGATACTTTATCTTCAAAGGTAGAATTTGTTTTAAAGAAAATGAGACTTTAAAAAGAGAAATTGATTTCATTTCAAAAGAATTAGAAATTTGTTTAAGTAAAAATAATTCTTTGAAAAATGATATGTCTTCTCATGTTTGCCATGCTAGGGTAGTATCACACACTTCACCTATTGCATGCCACACCTCTTCTTCAATCAACAATGATATATCCATGCTTAAGAAGAGAGTAGATTGTTTGGGCTCCACTATGAGCCAATGTGCCATGAATCATACACGGTTGGAAACTTTGCTTCGAAAGAAACAAGTTCCAACTTTTATGCATGCACACCCTCCACGGCATACACATGCTCCTCACGGACACACTTCTCACATGTTTGCTCATGTGTACACATGTACACATTGTGGTCGTAATGGCCACCTTGCTAAATTTTGCTTTGATAGATTAAATAATGTAAATTTAGCAAATAAGTTTGTTTGGGTTAGAGAAGGGACTAACCCCCATGGACCCAAGAAGGTATGGGTACCAAAGACCACCCCTCCAATTTTTGATGTAGGTGTGGGGTCTCACATGACGTGAGAGTGTTGACACCTTGGAGTGGATGCGTTCCGGACTTAAAGGAAATCATATGGATGCATCACTTTCAAGGGAAGAGTTGGTGGGAGGACCACCTTATTTTGGAGAATTAGAGAAGTGCCCTCATCGGTTTTGGTATAAATCTCTAACTCTCATATTATTTGTTTACATGCTTTTATGATTCATTATTTATAGCATGTCTCATTTGTTTAAGCATATTTTTGATGTCTTTGGATTAGTGTGTAAATTCCATGATTATTAGATCCATGACATACATGTATAGTATTTGAGACACATATGCTCACTTGAATTCATATTTAGTGTTCTCACCGTTTGTTTAGCTATAATGTACATCATGAATCTAATACATGTGAATTTACATAGTAATCATGTTTTAGTTTTATCATGATGTTCTTTTATGATTGTTTTAATGTTTCATGTGGTGATAACATGTTTAAATGTAGATTTTATCAAAACTTGCATTATACTTGTGCAAATAGTGAACTACAATTGTTTCTTATATGCTTGTTCTTCATGCTCACTTGTATTCACTATATGCACACGTATGAGCTAAGTTTTGATGATTCGTTCATTTGCACTTGTTATGTCCATTTGCATGTTTATGTATTTTAGAATTCAAATAAAATAATTTTTGATGAATCTTATATGTGTTTTATTTAAAAATATGGTATTCATGTTTGTTTTAATGCTTCATGACTTGATTACATGTTTAGATGTTAGTTTTCATTAAGACTAGTTGTATACTTGTACATATAATGGGAAACAAATTAATCTTTATATATGTTTGAGCTTGAATGCATATTTGTACCCATTAGATGTGCTAGTATAGTCTAGTTTTGATGATCCATACATTTTAGACTTGTATTCATATTTTTGGATTTATAAGAGTTTTTATTTCATGTATATGTTTATTTTGCCAAAACATTAAGATATACATGTATACCTCTTGAGTCATTTGCCTTCAATGCAAAATCTATTTATGGACTCAATTGTGTTTAGGGATATGTATGTATACTTAGTGTAGTGACAATTCATACATATACCTTGAAATGAAATTGATTTTGGATGAAAATTTAGTTTTTCATGTTTCATGTATTATAAGTTTAACCTCATGTATATGTCTTTCTAGTTCAAACTAATCTTATACATATACATCCTTTTTGAGCCACGTGCCTTCATGCATATACTTTAGTGGACTCGTTGAGTTTTGGATATGTATGTATATTTTAGTTTGCATCAGACATACATATGCCATTGAAGATTAAACTAGTTAGTTTTATGATTTTCTAATTTTGATGTTTAAAGGAATAATTGAGTTTAATGAAATATTTTTCATGATTATGATCTTCGCATTTTATTTGTACACTCATATCTATTACTCATGTTTTGTTTCTCATGAGTTGTGCTTAATTGATTAGAGTAATAATTATTATGTGATTTTCATTTCTATGAAAAATAATCTTGTTTTATTCCTTGCTTGAAGGATTTCATACTAGTTTACAAAACTTTTCATTTTAACTAGTTCGGATTCTTCTTTGTGATATGAGATATACCATACTTATTATTGTTAATTCAATTGGTATCATTGAACTCTTTCAATTGGTATCAATTTGATTTCTTTATGTATACTCATATTTGTTGATTTATGTATGTATGCTTACAACTTGGTATCATCTATTAGTGATTGGTACTCATTTTATCTTCATACACATTTACATGTTTTATTTGTGCTATTATATTTCTATATCTTAAGCACAAATATTGTTTATGCTAGTGCTTGTGACTTAATTTTTATTTCAATTGATTTAGTCTTTCAATTGATATCTTAATCAAGCCTAAGCATGTTTTTAGTTAGTATTTCATAAAGGGGGAGAAAATTTGAATTTCTTATTTCAATTGGTATTTGATTTCCACTCCCACACTTTATGACTTTAAAAATTGAATTTGAATGAAATATATTTTCAATTTGGTATCATTGGTATGCTTGCTTATCAATTAGTATCAAAATGTTTTAATATGTTAAAACATGTAACAATCAATAAAAAAAATTATGATATGTATTTTTGACTCTTTTTTATGATTACATGATTTTGTTTCTATTGGTATCTAGATGCACTTTATTGACATATTTTTAACTGATATCAATGTTTTGATTTTTAACCCTTTATTGATTCTTGGTTTAGAACAAAAAGGGGGAGAAGATTTTGTATTGTTTCGAATGTTTTGATTACCCCTTTGTTGATGATTGACAAAAAGGGGGAGAAGAATTTGTGTTTTGTGTTTTATATATGCATGTCTTCCTTGTGTTTGCATATATGTTTGGTTGTTTGCTTATTTTAATTGGTATCTAGAACATGCTTTATGTTGAATATTCCATTAGTATCTAGAGCACCATGTTTATATGATGCATGAGTTAAGGGGGAGCTTCTTTGAAGCTTAACTTTAATCCATGCATATATAACTCCATGAGTTTTGTCATCATCAAAAAGGGGGAGATTGTTGGCCCAAAGGCCTTCCACTCTAGTTTTGATGATGACTCACTCATGTAGTTATGTTTACTAATAATCTTGTGTTTCTAAGTTTCAGATCATTAGCAGGTTATTAGTTTTGATGATTAGCTTCAACAAGGGTTTTGGAAGCATATCATGGTGATTCCGGTGCCAAGCTTCAAGATTATACCTTTGCACTTGGAAGATCACGGTTTGGGAGCTAGTCTACTTGAAGATAGAAGATCTACAAGCATGACTTAGGTATCCTAGTTTAGATAGAGTTTTTAGATCCATTTGTAAAGCTTAGTTTAGTTGATATGCTCAAGTGCACAACACACAAGTTTTATGTTTTAAATATTTGGTTTTCATGAATAGTTTGATCAAAATAAGTTTTCATATTCTATATGTATAGTAGATGATTTCTTTCTATACATACATGCGTTAACCTTCAAGATAAACTTATTTTGATATTTCTATTCATGTTTGGAAAATCATGTTTGATAAAAATACATGTTTGGTTTTTGATTGAATCGGTTTTGGATTTCAAGGTTTGACACCCTTCTATAGTTATTATCATAACTTTTTATTTTTATATTCAAATAACATGATTTAACTTTCATCTCAAAGATAACTTTCAGATCTAAATTTCTTATTTAATAACCATTTCCTGATTCTAATTTTAAAGTTGTCAAATATTTGGTTGAAATCTGTTCTTGTTCTGAAAACAGTTTACAGTTTCTGTTTTGATACCTGTCAGTGTTTTATTGATAACTTTCTCATATAAATTGATATTGATTTGATTTAAGTTGCATTAGAAAGTAGACTTCAATATCTACAACTTCATCCTATATACTTATTTCCAAATTCGAACGTTTTAGACCTCAAAAATGCGTTCCAACCTGACCTATTTTTGCTGTCTGCCAGGTTGGGCCAGTCGACTGGGACAGTCGACTGGGCCAAGCGGCCAGTCGACCGACCAGTCGACCGGACGTGCACAAAACTGTGCACGTCGGCCAGTCGACCGGCCAGTCGACTGTACTGAAACAGGTTTGGTCTCGGGTTGTTACCAGTCGACCGACCAGTCGACCGGTAGCTGTCAACGGTCAAAAATAGCCGTTGGACGGTCGACCGGCCAGTCGACCGACCGCCTGTCAGGCTGACACGTCAGCCTAACGGCTAGTTTTGTATAGGGGCTATATAAACCCATTGTTTGGAGTTTTTGGTTAAGATTTTTGTGCTAGTTTTTCCAGATCTTTTCATTGTTTTAAAAGTGTTTTCAAAAGAGTTTAAGTGCTAAAAGTGATTCATCTTTATTTGTTTTGTGTTTTTGGAAAATCAAAGAAAATAGGATTTGGGATATTTGTGTTGATTTTCATTCTATATCTTTTGGCAAGAATTTTCCCAAGTATTTTTCTTTGTTGCTTGTTTCCAAAACACTTAGTTTCCACTTGAGCTATATCTTCTATCCTAAGTTATTAGGATCTTTGTTTTGTTTGGAAAAAGAAAAGAGAAAAAGAAAGAGAAGTGTTTGAGGTTGTTGTTGTAAACCTCTTTATTGTAAAACACCCTTGTTATTTGTGAATCCCTCTTAGGTAGAGGTGATCGGGTGATTGAGTTTGTTGTGAGCCTCTTCGGTAGAGGTTGTGGGTTTGTTATATTTCGGCTACGGGCCGTATACCTCTTCGGTAGAGGTGTGGATTGTGGTTGTATAGCCTCGGTGGCTTTGTAAGGTTGAGAGAGGAGTTTGGTACTCCTATAGTGGATTGGGAAATCCTACACGGTGGTGTAGGCGGGGATGTAGCGCTAGGGGCTCGAACCTCGAATCACATCTTGGTCTTTGCGTTTGATCCAATTTCTCTCAACTCTACTCTTTTTACATTTGTGCAAGCATCATCCATTCATATCATCATATATACTTGCTTGTGTTTTGAGCATTGTTTCATATTGCCTTGCATATATTTCTATTGCAATTCATCTATACTTGCTTGGCTTAATTGTGTGCATTGTATTGCTATATCCTTGATTGCTTGGATTGCTTGTGTGTGTGTGCCTAACTTATACTCATCCAACAAGAGCTTCACATAGCACCTCAACCCATTTTAAGGGGAATCAAGAGGAGTTAGTTCAGAGCCTAGCAAGGGGAATTCGGCTACACTTGTTGAATTGTATTAGTTTGTCCAACACTTCATTAGCTTCCGCTTTTAGAGCATTAGAGTTTGCATTTAGCCTTAGATTAGCATTTACACCTATTCACCCCCCCTCTAGGTGTACTTTCATTAGAGTTATGTTATACACAATAGTTAAACTAAAGTGAGAACACAAATATGGATCCAAATGAACATGGGTGTATCTCAATCACTATACATGTATGTCATAAGTCTAAATAACATGGCATTTAATAACAATTATGAAAAATTAAAACATGCTAAAAATCAACAATATGAAAGCATGTAAACTAAATGGGAGTTAGAGATAGTTTTCAAAATCATTAGGGCTTATCTCTAGATCTCCAAACTATGGTGGTCCTCCCACCAAACTCCCCTTAAAAGTGATGCATCCAAAAGTGTCATCATTAAGCTCGGAACGCATCCACCATCAAGGCACCAATACCTCTCACATCATGTGAGAGCCCATACCTACATCAAATAAAATAGGAGTGGCTTTTGGTGCCTAAACTCTATTGGGTCCATAGGGGTTAGCACCTTTCCTAAGCCAAACAAACTTATTTATAAAATTTGAATCATGTAACCTATCATAACAAAATTTGACAAGGTGGCCCTTACGTCCACAATGTGTACATGTGTACACATGAGCATACAAGGTGTTACGTGTATGAACGTGAGAAACATGTGTTTGCAGTGGTTTGTGTGCATGCATAGGAGGAGCATGTTTCTTGTGAACATGGATTCCAACCGTGTGTGGTTCATGACACATTGGCTGAAAGTGGAGCCCAAACAATCAACACTCTTTTTTAAAGAACATATATCATTTTCAATGTTATAAGGAGAAGTGGAGCATGCAATAGGTATACTAGATGGTGAAGCATGGCAACATATGAATCTAAATCATTTTTCAAAGAAATATTTTTCTTAGAAAATAAATCCAATTCCTTTGAAATAGAAGCAATTTTGTTTTTTAAAGATTGATTTTCTTTTACAACAAAATCAAGTTTTGAAGATAGAACCTCATTTTTCTTCAAAACTTCATCACAATTATTTTTATTTTTTAAGATTTTGTTTTCATTTAGGGCAAGATTAAGTTGGGATCTCAATGAATCTCTTTCATTAGAAATCTCATCCCTCTCTTGCAAAATCAAATCAAGTTTTGAACACAAATCCTTATTTTCTTTATTTAATTTAAGACTTTTCTTTTTCAAAAGTTGGTATTTTTCTAATAGATTTTCACGAACAAGAGATAGTTCTTCATTTAATGCATCGACATCAACATAATCATCACCGAAAGAACTAGCACTATCATCTCGTTGAGTATCCGAGTTTACCTCAAGGGAGTCATTCTCTTGGGCCATGTAGCAATGTTGGTCGGACTCATCTCCACTAGATTCCTCCACATATTTTGTCGTTTGAAGCACGGGAGAGGTTAAAGTGTTCCACACTGCAAAAACGGAATCACACTGAGAATCATACATAAATATTCTTTATTAAGAGTGCATCTAAGTGCCATTAGGGCTTGTGCATTAGCCTCTATATGCTTGCTATTACCAAGATAGGATTTCTTGGTAGTGGTAAGGTAAGCATGCAAACCTAGGTTTTAAGTAAGCACTCATTTAAGCTTCCACATATCAATGTTAGAAACATCAAACATGGGAGGGGCAAGGTAATCCGTGAGTGTAAAAACTATATGTGTGCAAATGCAATATTAGATTAGCTATCCAAGATCTCACTCTTAGGTGGTTAAACCTAATATCAGGAGCGTAGGCTCTGATACCAATTGAAAGTACACCTAGAGGGGGTGAATAGGTGTTTGGCTAATCTAAAGACATATGATGCGGAATTAAAAACTAATTATAACACACTTAGTGTAACCAAAGAGTGTAGCCGAATTTTCGGTGAAGGGCTCTGGACTATCTCCTCTAAATTCCTCTAAATAAGAGTTGATGTGCTATGTAAGCTCTCTTGATTCAAAACAAGTGAGGCACACAAATAATACCAAGCATATAAGTATGATATGAGTAATATGAAATAATGCAAGGCACAATATAAGAGAGAGAGTTAGAGATAGTGGATCAATTGCAAACACCGAGATATGTTTCGAGGTTCGAGCCACTGCTCTACGTCCCCGCCTTCACACAGAAGGATTTCCACTAATGCGTTCACACAGGACTTCCCACACAGGGAACCTCCTGATCGGGGCGGAACAAGCACTCAAAATGTGTAATATGAAATCAATGTAGATGCTTATATGTGCTACTATTCCCTCGATACTTCCGTTATGACATTGGCTCAACGGGTCAAATCCACAGGGACGGGAGGTAATAGAAACATTAACAGTTTATGTTTACATCGGTTGTTAACAATTCTTCTTTGTTTAAAGAATGAAAAAGAAAATAAATGAAAGAAATTCAGAAGTGATAGATAAGAAGATAATGAAACGGCAATGTGAAAATAAAATACGAAGTGGTTTGGAAAACAAAATAGAAAAGAAGATGAAACAAAGATGAACTAAGAGGATGGTAAAACAACGATAGAAAAAATAGAAGATTTTGGAATTAGTTTTTAAAACAAGATAAAAGAAAACTCATGGCTACTAATAACTAATTGCTCCACTAACCATGCTAACCTCTTAGTGATAGTTGCCTCACATGGATCCTTAGCCATCACCAACCCTTGGCTTCAAGAGACGATACAAATCATGTATCATAAGATTGTTCTTCTACATTCAAACAACATATCCATACCACATAACAAGTTGTAAGCTACTATTAAATCATCAAAACCGATTAGAGGTGAGCATGAAATAAAGTTAGCATTTGCAAATTAGCAAGTTAGTGGGTTAGGTATTAGAAGTGTTAGAATGTTAGAATCCATCATCATTAGCCATCAATGGCTCTTGTAAGAGTAAGGCCTTGTAAAGGCTACTAGATTTATGGGGATTATCAAGTAAGCGGTTAGATGGTTAGTGGTTAGTAGTTGATTGCCATGAGAAAAAAAGATTAGCTAAGCATCATGTAGAAGATAGAGAAGATTATAATGGAAGAGAAAGGAGGCACTTTTACATAGATTGTCACCATCTATTACATCAATCTCTCTCTTTCTCTCTCTGCCCTAATATATAATCTAAAAAGAAAAGAAAATACAAAATAAAAGAAGAAGAACACCTACACTACCCTATACTAAAAGATATAAAACCTAGCCTAAATCCAAATATGCTTCCGTTTCGGCCAAACCCTGCCATATTTATAGGCAAAAGGAGATTCCAGAAGACGAGACTAGGCCACGCGTCGAAAATCGACGCGTGGCCCCATCACCTTGCTGCGGAAACGCGGCTTTGCCATGTTTCCTCGGCAATACCAGGACTTAGGTCCCTGGTTTTGGTGCGGGGATTCGCGGTACTTCAGGGACCTTCTAGATATTCTCAGATTCGAGTATTTTCATCTGTATATTCGTCTGACGTGCGCAAGGGTCCACGTTCAATGTATCTTCTAGAAGATCCCTTACTTGGCCTTCAAGAAATGCGAATTTAATTACCCAAAAATGGGTTTAATTAAGCTCTTATTACCCTTTTACCGTCCTTGTCTTGATTATCTGTAAGAGAGACCAAAACACGGTTTAGACCGATATTTATTCATAAATCAGTGGGAAAATGTGATATAATGATGCAAAACTATAGACTAATCACACCCCCACACTTATCTTTTGCTCGTCCCGAGAAAAATAAGAAAAGAAAAACTATACTACAAATGTTATTACACCACTTTCGCAGGTGACGCGATTGCACTGAGTGTGTACAACAAGCCGTTAAACCTCTACATTACCCCTAGAGGAGGAGTTTTGTCTCCTGATGGTTTTCAGCGGATTGCACCGAAAAAATCCATAAAGAAAGAAGATAATGTTAGTATTTTAAAAACACATTTTGAAAGAGAGACAAGTTTTAGAAATATTTTTGTAAAAAATATAAGCGATCTAAGATCATAAGTCCACCAAAAATTATTCTTCCTTAAACTTAGTCTATATGCAATATCTTGTCTTCAATTAAGGTAAGAATTCAAAGTTGGATTTAATATTTTATCCTTCATAAAACCTAGATAATATACACTTTTGTGACATTGAAGATTTCTGGGATTTCAACTCCAACCATCAAGCCATTTATTTATATATGTATATTTTTCTTTTTTTTCCATTTTTTTTCTTTCCTTAGTTTTCTTAGGCTTTCTAATTTACCCGGGTAGTGAGCCTTTAACCGATGACTCCCAGACCGGACGATCTTAGGGCACCAGATGAGAAAACATCCCTCGGGTTTAAGAACTCGAGTAAACAAGGTCACAAAACTAAGAGGAATTACTTGTTCCTTATTACCACCTTTAAGTGTGAATATTCATGCTTCTTGAGGCATAGTTATCTAGCTTAATAGGTGATTTTTTCTTCATATATAATATATGTTTTTTTTCTCTCTCTCTTTTATTTATTTTTACTTTATGACATTTTAGGTCTTTGTTTTCATCCCAAAAATTGTGTTTCTGTAAAGTGCAAACTATCTAAGGCAAAAAATTCAAGATAAAATTATCTCCCCAATCTTTTATACTTAACCTATAATTTTAAATAAGATCCATTATTTCAGCTAGATTTAAGATGTCATAATGTAAGGCTTCCTTAATTTCTAAGATCATCTTAATTTTCTTTAAAATAGATCAAAACTTTGTCTCTTATTTCAAAAAGTTTTTAAAGAAAGAAAAATCCTATACAAAAGGGAAGATTTCTAAAGGTATCCTAAAAGATGTGTAAAAGAAAGAAAATCTAAAAACTCTACGTTAGTAAACCCTCCCCCACACTTATCTCATGCATTGTCCTCTATGCATCGTGATGTATATATGCATGAAACAAATAGAGAGGGAAGGAAAAATCACCTTAAGGTGGTGGTTTCGATGGTGGTTTGATTGGTCAATGAAATGCGGCCCAATCCAATTTGCGTGGAGTCTGGAGGAACCCACCAGAGATCCACTATAATGATGTATGCAGTTATGATTTTTATTAAGAATTTTACCCCATCTAATTTTCAAAATTTCAAAATAATTTCAGAGTCAAATTTATCAAGACCCTTGTCCCAGAATGGAATGATTGATTTGGACTCAGGAAGTATAGGACTAATACCGACTCAAAAAGACTTAAGTCAAGTAAAAGTTCAGGAGTCAAGATTGGTTCAGGAAGTGAGTTTAAATCAAGAAGTTGAAACTCAAGTCCACATTCATTTCACCCATGATGGAATGTACTTCCTAAGGTTGGTGATTTCAGTTCAAGAATGACAGGTGTAGGAACCAAAATTGACTCTAAAATATTACTCAAGTTGGGTAACAAAATTGGAGTCAATATTGATTCAGGAATTTGAACTGGAGCACAAATCTGAGAATCTAGGTCACATTCCTCATTGAGTTTAATTTCATAAAAATGAGAACTTACCAATTTATTAATGGAACTTTCAAAAGTATGAAATTGGTCAAGTTCAATATGATGATCAGAAAAGATTGGTGATTCAATTTCACAATGGACTGGCACAGGATCTAATGTTGACTCGAAAAAACTTAAAATCAGGTAAAAATACCTCAGTCATTATTGAATCAGAAAGTGAAATTGAATTACCAACTTGAGGTTCAGGATCTTATTCATGCTCAAGTTCAATCTCAGAAAAGGGATAACTTGCCAACAAGTTAATGTGGTTTTCAAGAATTGTATATTGGTTAAGTTCAATTGGATGTTCTGAAATTGAATCTTGATTTTCAAAACAATAAGAGTCCTGAATCAAATCAATAGAGTTAGAGATATATGAATTAGTCAAAGGTTGATAAGAAAGAGCTTTCTCATTCCTATAAATGTTGACCAATTGACTCAATTGTTGTTCTAACCTATTGATAGACTGTGTAGAAGATTTTTGAAATTGTAGCGCAGACTCTTACAAGATTTCTATACTCTTTTCTAGATATGATGTATCTTCAAGTGGTTGTTCTAGAAAAGGAATGTAGGGATCTTGGTTTTGAAAATTTTGTGAAAAATATGAGTCCAAAATGTTTTGAGATTGATGCTCAGACTTACGCAAGCATTCCATACTCGGTTTCAGGGCAGATAGTTGTTCATTTTGAATAGGTGAAACTGAGTATGAATCTTGAAAATATTGTGAAATTGGAGAGGCCAAAATTTTCTGATATTGTCGCTCGGCCTCTTGAAAATATTGTGGAATTAGAGAGGCCAAAATTTTCTGATATCGGCCTCTTGCAAGTTGGCTTCTATACTCTTTTCTAGCTCAAATTTTTCTTTAATGGGTTGGTCTAGAAAAGGAGTATAGGAAGTGAGATCGGGGACTGAATATTGTGAGATTTGTGGACAAGGTGGATACGGTGGACAAGAAGGTTGAAATTTTGACTCGCGGGAGGTGAATCCCCATTGACTCTGTGAAGAGTTAAAATTATTTTGAAAATTATGGTCATAAGATTAGGGATATAATTGTATTGATTCGGATAAGTCCAACCCGGTGTATTTCGTTAGTTTATATTATAAAAAGCCGGGTTGGAATTATCCGAATCAAATGGAGTCAGTGTGAAGTATGAATTCATATTATGATTGAAAGAATTATTGTTATTGAATTCCATTTCACAAACAATCATAAACAAAAAAAGAAAAAACAAACAAACAAACAAAAAGAAAGAAAAAAATCAAAATCAAGCCTATACTAGGGTTGACCTAGACCTTGATGACTCCTAACTGGTCGATTACCCGGGGGAGTTTGTTGCTTGAATCAACCACAAGCTAATTAGCCAGGTAGGGGCAGAATATGGTGGGAGGTATCCGTGCGTAAGCAACAGGCCTTAATTACACCAAACCACGGTATCTTCGAGCGTAACCTCTTAATCCCAACCTTAGACACCGATTTCACAAGAGTAAGATTCAAAATAAGTTCCACCCTCGGTCAATCTCTTAATGAGTCTGAGATGTCCTTAGGGGCCAACGTCTATCAATTTTTATTAGGGCTTGGGTTGTGTGAGTGGGGAGGTGATTTTTAGGCTAAGGAAGGTGATGAAATCCCCACCTTATCTTGTATGGGTTTTGTCCTTAAGTCCAATTCGTGCAAGTGTGCAATATAGATAAGAAGATGACACAAAGTCAGTAAATCGCCCACGTGTTTGTCCTATACTATATGCAATGCCATATGTACACCTTAATCCAAATCACAATAGAACAAAATACAGTATATTGGAATTGAATTGACACTTGCCTAAATGTAAATGTCTAAACCGTTTCAAAATTGTCAAATTATCGTACTTTAGTTCTTTAATTATTGCAGTGTGTAGACAATCAAAGCTGGAAAGTAATAGTACAGATCTACTAGCTATTACAATGAACACAACCTAGCACAACAAGATACATAATGATCACAAAATAGCCGAGTTTGCGCGGAAAAAGTCGCGTTTGCGCGGCGTTTCTTTAGAAGCAGGGGCCCTGCTTTCTAAAGCAGGAAGATGCAAGCTAGTGTTTGTTCTGCAAGGTTAAACTCCTGTAAAGATTGTCCTGCACACCAAAACAGAGAAGAAAATGTTAACAAAAATGTGAAATCAAAACCATTCCCATCCCCGACTACGACGCCAAAAATTTGATCGGGGTGAAACAAGCACTCAAAATGTGTAATATGAAATCAATGCAAAAACTTATGTGTGTTAATGTTCCCTCGATACTTCCGTTATAGCATTGGCTCAACAGGTCGAATCCACTGAGACGGGAGGTGATAGAGCATTAACAGTTTATGTTCACATCAGTTGTTAACAATTCTTCTTTGTTTAAAGAATGAAAAAGAAAATAAAAGAAAAAAATCCAGAAGTGATAGATGAGAAGGTGATGAAATGGCGATGTGAAAACAAAATAAGAAGTGGTTTGAAAAATAAAATAGAAAAGAAGATGAAACAAAGATGAACTAAGAGGATGGTAAAATAACGATAGAAAAATAAAAGATTTTGGAATAGGTTTTTAAAATAAGATAAAAGAAAACTCGTGGCTACTAATTACTAATTGCTCCACTAACCATGCTAATCTCTTAGTGATAGTTGCCTCACATGGATCCTTGGTCATCACTAATCCTTGGCTTCAAGAGACGATACAAAGCATGACTCATAAGATTGTTCTTCTACATTCAAACAACACATCCATACCACAAATAAGTTGCAAGCTACTATTAAATCATCAAAACCGGTTAGAGGTGAGCATGAAATAAAGTTTGCATTTGCAAGTTACAAGTTAGTGGGTTAGGTGTTAGAAGTGTTAGAATGTTAGAATTCATCATCATGAGCCATCAATGGCTCTTGCATGAGCAAAGCCTTATAGAGGCTAATAGATTCATGTGGATTATCAAGTAAGTAGTTAGATGGTTAGTGGTTAATAGTTAGATTGCCATGAGAAGAAAAGATTAGCTAAGCATCATGTAGAAAATGGACAAGATTACAATGGAGAAGAAAGGAGACACCTTTACATAGATTGTCACCATCTATTATATCAATCTCTCCATTTCTCTTTCTGAATCTCTCTACCCTAATACATGATCTAAAAAGAAAAGAAAATACAAAATAAAAGAAGAAGAACACCTACACTATCCTACACTAAAAGATAGAAAACCTAGCATAAATCCACATCTGCTTCCGTTTTGGCCAAACCCTGCCATATTTATAGGCAAAAGGAGGTTCCAGAAGACGAGACTAGGCCACGCGTCGAAGATCGACGCGTGGCCCCACCACCTTGCCGCGAAAACGCGGCTATTGCGTGTTTTTGCGACAATACCAGGGACCTAGGTCCCTGGTTTTAGTGCGGGGATTCGCGACACTTCGGGGACCTTCTAGATATGTTTAGATTCGGGTATTTTCATCCGTATATTCGTCTGACGTGCGTAAGGGTCTAGATTCAATGTATCTTTTAGAAGATCCCTTGCTTGGCCTCTAAGAAATGCGGATTTAATTACCCGAAAATGAGTTTAATTAAGCTCTTATTACTCTTTTCCCCTCCTTGTCTTGATTATCTGCAAGAGAGACCAAAACATGGTTTAGACCGACATTTTATTCATAAATCGGTGGGAAAATGCAATATAATAATGCAGAACTATAGATTAATCACCTCCACTTAGGATTTGGGTAATACAAACTAGGAGTACACAACTCCTCTCTCCAACAAATGCAACTCTACACAAGAGGCAAGGCACAACAACAATCACCTCTACACTTAGAGGGATGGGCACTTAGCCAAACAACAATCACCTCTCACTAGAGGGATAAGGCATTAAACCAAACAACAACCTCAATCGCCTTTACACTTAGAGGGATACCAACACAATTAAACTCAATCTCCACAATTATCTCTACACAAGAGGGATACCAACAAATACAAGGAAGGTTACAACTCTTGGTGGTCTCAACAACCACAAACCAATTTTCTCACTGAAACAAAACTCCTAATAGATAGGATAGATAGATAGCTCAAGTGTGAGAAAACAAAAAGTTTGAAAAACCATTCACAGAGAAAAACTCTTGGGAAAACTTTTAGATAGCTATAGAAATGAAGATAAAAAACCAATTCCCAAAGACTCTATTTTTCTTTGAATTTTTCAACCCTTAAAAACAAATAAAGATAAATCTTTTTGACACAAAAACTCTTTTAAAAACTTATTTTAAACACTTGTAAAGATAGTTATTTTTATCTTATAAAATCTTGGTGAAAACAACTCAAGAAGGGGGCTATTTATAACCCCTCAAAAATCTGCTCGTTGGCAGCCAGAAAAGGGCAGAATTGCCCTTCGGTCGACCGCCCAGTTGACCGGTCAACGGTCATTTTTATGACCGTTGTGCCTCCGATCGATCGCCCGGTCGACCGGGCCAAAGCCAACGGTCGACCGACCCCTACCCGATAGTGGGGTGTTTTCAGCCGGTCGACCGCGCGGTCGACCGGTCGAATTGGCTGGCCATGTGCACGTCTTCGTGCACATCGGTCGGCCGAGCACTGGTCTGGCCGACTGCCAGTGCAGTCTGGCTGGGGATTAGGGTATTGAAAACTTGACTTTTTAACTTCAATTAAATTCCATAAAATCACTTAAATTCCACAAAAATAAGTTCTTTTAAGATCTTTGAATAACAAATATGTGTGATCAAAATTCAACACATATTATAAACAATTTGAACTATTTTTATGATATAGAAATTTGCCTTTAAACCAAAATCGGTATTTTCCAAACTTGGATTTTTGAAATGGAAAACAATTTTCTCCAAAACTCATATGGATACAAAAACATGATATTGAAACAACTTTGAAGCATATTGTATATGGATAGAATCCAATATACATAAAAGATATTATATCTATGTTTTTGACGTGAAATCCAAAAGCCGGTTAAACCAAAAACCAAAACCAATAAACTTTAAACTTGTGTGTGTATGTGAACTTGAGCATATCAATACTATCTACCTTTACACTAGATCTAAACACAAACTAAACTAAACAAACTGAGGTCAAAGCCGACTCGATCCAAACACGATCCAACGAGCTTGACTCCAACCGAGTACTAGATGCGATCTTGACGCGCGAGCTCTTGAATCAACAGTAAAAGCTCCTAAACTTCTTTGTTGAAGCTGATCACCAACTAATATCTTGGTCAATCACTGAAACTATTTAAATACAAGATTATTAGTAAACTATAACTACATGAGTTAATCATCATCAAAACTAGAGTGATGGGCCTCTGGCCCAACACGGACGAGATGAAGCCATACACAAAAATGCGTACCCATCCACCCCGGATTTGCCTCAGCAATGCGGCAAAAGCCATGTTTCTGCGGCTTTCTGGTAGTCATTCTGTTGGAGGTTGTGTGCAACTGTTCGATTGGGACTCTACTTCCTATTTCTCCTACAAATAACACACCAGAGATAGCAGCAGAGGGTATCTTAAATCTACTCTTTAGATCATAGCTTACGATTTTCTTTAGTTCTTTTCTCCAAATTTCTTTTGTAATTTTAGAGTTTAGTTAGTTAAAGATTTGTAAAGAGAAGAAGGAGTTCTTTTAAATTATGGTGACAGCTTCAATAAAGGTTCTTCTATTCTTTTTCTCAATTTTCTTCTTTGTTATTTACTTGCTTTCTTTACTTGCTTTCTCTTTTGTTTCATGCAATTTTCTTCTCTATCATGCTTTCTTTAGTTTCAACCATGCATATTAACTCTTCTTCATAGCTTATTAATCTCTCCACCACTACTTCTAATTCTATGTTAGAATAGACCGATCGAATCATGCATGCTTAACCCTGGGTTAAGAAAAAATTCTTGAAGGCACATGACTATGATTAATTAATCTATTTGTTAATACTCTCCAATAGTTTTTCTTATTCTATACTTAGATAGTCTTGATAGTTTAATGTTGAGTCTTGGTTATTCTTCTTCTTCTGTACTTGAAAAGTTTTGATACTCTATTGTTAGGTCTTGGTTAGTATTTATTTCAAATAGGGTTTAGTTATTATCTTATGTATCTTACTTGACTTGAATGCAATTCTTAGGTATAATTTTTATGATTCAAAGTGAAAAATACTCTAGTATAGGTTAGTACATTAGTGATGGTAGATGATTAGTAAGCCATGTTCCTTAATTGTCTTCTTCTTTTAAAAACCTTAATCTCTAAACCAAATCAAATACAATCATCTTATTTTTACCTCTAACACTTAAGATAGACTTTTTCTTTATTTATCAAAGAAGAACTATTAACCTACTGTGTTTAAGGAGATAGCGAAAAGCTTCTATCGCATTTTTTCCTGTGGATTTGACCCGCATAGCCCTTGCTATCGCGGATAAATGAGAAAAGCAGAGACTCGATCGACATTCAGATAACATCATTCTAATCTTAACCTATCTTTATTTTTTGACAATCAAATTTTAGCACCATTGCCGGGGAGGAAACGATATTTCTTTTATTTACTAAGTAGTTAATTTTTCTTCTCTATTTTTGCGTGCAGGTGGGATTACAAGAATTTGACAACTACAATGCAGAAATAGCATCTTTGGGACTCTGCTCAAGAAGGCACAGCATCAGACTCACCCACCTTGTCGCGCTTGCCGCGTTTCTGCGGCTGTAGAGTGGAGTTGATCACCCTGCTTCTTTGCAGGGTGATTGAATTGCAACTTCATAGCTTCTGCAGTTAGAACTTTTTTCCATGATAACCTTCTGTACATACTAATTGTAATTTCAACAATAATCAGTGTGAGTAATTGTTTAAAACACGGTTATACGTTGCATCCTAGGGTATTCGTTTAATTGTATTTATTTTAAATTACTGTTGAAGAGTGCTGAAGATAAGGTACGTTTGCATTGCATCTAGATTAGGAAACACTTTTGGGTAATTTACAATTGTTTTAAGTGATTACTTATCTATTTACTTGCATGCATCACACAAAAATTGAGTTAAGGGAAAACCTATAAAAGGATAAGGTGGGAAAGTTATTATCCTTTCTTGACCCGCAAACCATCTCCATTGTGCTCACAATCCAATCCCAACCTAAAATTTGACTCGACATTGACCCTAGGACAATTCAGACTCACTAGGAGATTTTCTTAAGGGGAAAATTGTTAGAATTTAACTCTTGTCAAATTGGTGACTAAGGTAGGAAATTAAGAGGCGAAACTTCGAAGGTTGGTGATTTGACTTAATTAGGCTCGTCATTTTTGCACGGATACCTCCTACAAATCTTGTTGCCTATCTAACCGATTAACTAATGGTTAGATTCTACAATATACCTCCCATAGGTAATCTACAGTAAAAAGTGATCTAGGTCTGAATCTATCTTAGAATAAGCTTGGGTTGAAACTTTTTTCGCCTTTTGATTGGTGATATTGTTTTATTGATTTGCATGCAAATGAGGTCTAGAGACCCAGTAGATCTAGGTTAACCAAAAATAATTCACCACTAAATATATATATATAATAAAAATGAAAAAATATTTTCTATGACCTATCCATACTCATTTGGTTACGATCCATACTATAGGCCAAACCCACCTTTTCATCTGCCAACCTCTTTTCTGAGCTTTCATAACTATGCCCAACCCACTTTCTCATCTTTTACATCTTATCCTACTATTTGGTGAGATTATTGTCATAATCCATCTCATCCTTCAGAACAGTGTCCTTCGATAGGATATCTGTTAGGATTAGATCAAAATCAATTTCACACATTTCAAGGATCTACGAGCGAAGCCTATACATTAAATTTCAATTCATATGTTGGAATTATTCTGATTCTGTGGGGACCAATCACAACAAATACTCAGTGATAATGTTCAACACTTAAACCACCTAGATATGATGTCAAGTGTGAACAAAAGAAGGATTCATTATCTACTCACCCTAAATCGACTTGATCCATGTCAATTCAGGAACACATCAATCTTGATAAAATGAATAAAGTCCAATTATGAGACCCATGTCAATTCTAGATCACATCAACATGTCTTCTCATTCTATCAGAGCACTCAATCTGTCCTGGGCTAAAATTTTAAATTCTAGATCACATTCATTTTCATGAAGCGAACAAGTCCAACACTTGTGAGAAGCCTGTTGAGGAAGTGTACATATTTGATGACTTTTCTGATTTCAGGACAAAGTAATTAGAAATTATTTGGCTAAAATTACACCTCGTAGGGAGCAAGTTGAGTCGTATTGTGAAGACAAATGTGATGATGATGAATCTTTGTGTTTGGATGAATTATTTTGAGGTGATTTGGACACACATACACCTCCCGAAGAAAAGTTGAATTATGTTGTGAGCATGCTTGTGTAGATGATGAGCCATTATTTCTTGGTTTATTGTTCAAGGATGAGTGTGATCATAGTGATAAGAAGATGTATGTTAAGAATTTTAAGTCTAAAGTTCCCTTAGAGAAAAAAAACTTGATTTAAGTATTTTCACATTCAATGAACCAACTAATGATCAATCATTTGAAATCTTAATTCAAGAACCTCAAATTGACCAAAGCTTTGAAAATCTTTTTGAATATGAACTTATGTGTTTGGATGAAGCAATTAGGAATACTTTGGTTAGTTACACACCTCCGAAAGAAATAGTTAACTTAAGTTTTGAAGAGATGTCTGAGGATGAGCTCAAAATTTTAGGCATTCATGTTGTGTATGACCCTATAGTGTTGTGTGATAACGAGAATGAATTTATGAAGAGTGGAAGAGGGAAAAAAGTAGGAGAAAGTTGAGGAAAATGATTAACAAATTAGAGAGGATGAACATAAAAAAAAGTAAAAAAGATTGACCTCTCCAATTTCACCACTAAAGAAGACACATTGGAATGATGGAAAGCGAGCTCGAAGGAAAGAAACCCTAAATATTAGTAACATCATCTCTTTTACACTTTATTTCATGCATACATGCATTCATTCATACATTGAGGATAATGCATGAGATAGATGTAGGGAAGGGTTTACTAACATACTAACATAAATATATAAAATACTAACATAGGTTTTCACTAACATAAACATAAAAAAATTTAGAACTTTTTGAAAAAAAATACTTTGATTTATTTTGTAAGTAATTAAGTTAATTTTAAGGAATCAGAAGATCACAATTGAGATTTCTTAATACTTGATCAAAATAAGATTATTTGTTTGATTTTTAGGATTATGAGAAAAAATTGGAATAGTAATTTAGTCTTGATTTTTACCTTGATGAAATATGCATACTTTATTATACTTATACACTTAGGATTTAAAACAATGACTTTTGTGCCTTAGAATATATATATATATATATATATATATATATATATATATATATATATATATATATATATATATATATATATATATATATATATATATATATATATATATATATATATATATATATATATGTATGTATGTATGTATGTATGTATGTATGTATATGAAAAATAAATAAAGTTGATTATTGATTAGCTAGGTGCTTTTGGCCTAAAAAAGCATTAGTATTTACGCGAAGGTAATTAGGTAAGTTTGAGAATTTTTTTATATAAATATAAATATATATATTAGCACATCGAATAATCAATTGTTAGGTATTAGATCCTCAAGACGCCTTGATACTTACACAAAAGAAAATTAGATGAGCTATACATACTAAAAAAAATGAAGTGCTTAAAGGGCAACAAAGTGGTAATACTTTGAATCTTCTTTAAAAAAAATATATTAACATAAGGCATAAGAGTTGGAGTTGAAGAATCTAAGTCAAAATTCACGATCACAAAGGTGCATATGGCTTAAAATAAAATAACAGAGTAGATGAGAAATTTAGTTTGAATTTTTAACTAGATTGATAATAAATACTTGCATAGAGACTATGTATAAGAATGAATAGTTTAGTAAAACTAAGACTTATAGATTACTTAATCTCTGCAAAAATAGTTCAAATATTTTCTCAATTTCAAAAATGAGTTTTCAAAAATAGTAGCACTTTAATTTTCTTTCTTTTACGTATGGTGTGTGTGTAATTCATGAAAAACCCTCACGAGACAAAACTCATCCTCTAGTGGTAACCTAGAGATTTAATGGCTAGTTGCACATGCTAAGTTCAATCATAATTCCTATGAAAGTGAGTTAGATTAGATTAGTTTTTCTTTTTATTTTACTCGAGGATGATCAAAAGATAGGTGTGGGGGTGTGATTGCATCTCAATATTGCATTACTATTGTCACATTTGCACATTTGTCTTTTATTGTTCTCTATTTAACTTTACTATTTAACTCTCTTTTTGATTATGGTGTGTAGTTACCTAAATGAGAAGATAAGGACTAAAGAAGCTTCTATTTATCCCTAATCCTATCTAAATTTGGATTTCAATTTAAATCAATTTGAAATCAAGAGGAGGAAAGGATATATCATCATCTTCACAATTTAAATTCAAAATAAGAAGATTTATTTCTAGAAGATGGATGGGATAAAGCTATACTAATTGAAGATAAAGAAGAGAATTTAAATTTAAATTCGGATTAAAGGGTAACTTGCTTCCTAAGTTATCTAGAAAGGATGATATTTTAAAATCCTGAATTCAAATGAAGACTCTGAGGATAAATCTCCAGATGGATGGACGAGATGAGTCACGCACAAAAATGTGTACCTATCCACCCCTGATTTGCCGCGGCAATGCGGCAAAAGCTGTGTTTCTGCGGCTTTCTGGTAGCCATCCTGTTGGCGGTTGGGTGCAAGTGTTCGATTGGGACTCTACTTCCTATTTCTCCTATAAATAGCACACCAGAGGTAGCAGCAGAGGGTATCTCTGCTCTACTCTTCAGATCATAGCTTAGGAATTTCTTTCTTTTCTCCAAATTTCTTTTGTAATTTAGGATTTAGTTTAGTTAAAGATTTGTAAAGAGAAGAAAGAGTTCTTGTAATTGACAGTGATAGCTTCAATAATGGTTCTCCTATTCTGTTTATCAATTTTTTTTGTTATTTACTTGCTTTCTCTTTTATTTCATGCAATTTTCTTCTCTATCATGCTTTCTTTTGTTTCAATCATGCACAACTAATTCTTCATCATAGCTTATTAATCTCTCCTCCACTATTTCTAATTCTATGTTAGAATGGACCGATTGAATCATGCATGCTTATTCCTATAATTAGTAAAAATTCTTGAAGCCACATGATGATGATTAATTAATCTATTTGTTAATACTCTTCAATGATTTTTCTTATTTTATGTTTAGATAGCCTTGATAGTTTAATATTGAGTCTTAGTTATTCTTCTTATTTTATGCTTGAAAAGCTTTGATAGTCTAATGTTAGGTCTTGGTTAATGATTATTTCAAATAGGGTTTAGCTGTTATCTTATGTATTGATTTGGATGCAATTCTTAGGTATAATTTTTATGATTTAAAATGAAAAATATTCTAGCATAGGTTAGTAAGTTAGTGGTGGTAGACAATTAGTAAGCCATGTTTCTTAATCCTCTTATTCTTTTCAAAACCTTAATCTCTAAACCAAATAAAATCCAATCATCTTCTTTCTATCTCTAACACTTGACATTGACTTTTCTTTATTTGTCAAAGAACTATTAACCTACTTAGTATTTAAAGAGATACCAAAAAACTTCTATCGCATTCCTCTCTATGTATTCGACCCGCATAGCCCTTACTACCGCGGATAAATTGTGAAAGGCAGAGACTCGATCGACATTCAGATAACATCATTCTAACCTTAATTTATCTCTGTTTTTTGACAATCAATTGTCTTTAGTTTCATCTGTATTAGGTCTGATTTTATATGAAAAGATGTTTTCAAAATAAAGGGCATTTCTAGCTTTAACTATAGTCTTTTTAGCTATGTCACTAATTTCAAAATTGATAATTATAAACCTATTAGCATTGCTATCTGATACATATCGTATGAATATTCCATATAGTGTCTTCGGGCCAATCTTCTTTCTGTTATTCTCAGAAATCTTAACTTTTGCCAGGCACCTCCACACTTTAAAGTGATTTAGATTTGGATTTTTATTCTTCCATATTGTGCAAGGAGTTTTATCTGAGTTTTTGAAAGGAATTCTATTTAGGATATGACAAGCAGTAATGACGGCTTCTCCCTACAAGTTCTGTTGCACACTACAATTAATTAACATTGAGCTGATCATATCCATTAGTGTTCTATTCTCTCTCTACAACTCCATTAGATTGAGGAGTATAAGGTGCAATCATCTCATTAGATATTTTAACTTCTTCACAGAATTGTTTTACCTCATTAGAAGTATACTCGCCACCTCTATCTGCTTTAAGTATTTTAATTTTCTTTTCTAATTGATTCTCAACCTTTGTCTCATAGATTTTGAATTTACTAATCACTTTATGTTTAGTCTTAATGAGGTAGAGGTGACAATACTTTGAGCAGTCATCTATGAAAGTCACAAAATATTTGTTGCCTCCTCTAGATGTTCTTTCAGAATCACAGACATTACTATGAATGAGTTCTAAAGTTTCAGAATCTCTATCAATAGTTTTAAATGACTTCTTTGAAAGTTTAGATTTCACACAGATTTCACATTTGTTATTATCTTTGATATTTAGCTTTGGAATCAAATTGAGATGCATCATTCTTTTAATTGAGTTGTAATTCACATGTCCCAAGCATTAATGCCAAGTCACAGAGGGCTCAACATTCAGAGTTATTGGAGATGCAAGAGTAAAATATTTGATATTTAATTTAAATAAGCCATCACATGGGAATTCTTTTCCAATAAAGTTCAAATCCTTAGTTATTACAACTTTATTTGATTCAAATACAAGCTTATAGTTTTGTTGGACTAATAGAGATCCACTAACTAGATTTCTCCTAATCTCGAGAACATGGTGGACATCATGCAGAGCTAAGGTCTTTCGGATGTCAGTTTCAAGTTGATTCAGTCTATTCCGAGAATAGGGGCCACAACATTATTCCCCATGGTCACACTTCCTCTATGTGAGACCTGATAGGTGAAAAATAAGGATTGATCAGAGCATACATGTATGTTAGCTCTAGTGTCAATCTACCAATCATTTAGTGGTAAGGTCAAGTTAACTTCAGGGGTGAAGAGTACTGACCTAAAAGCAGTCTCAGCAAAACTGAAGTCAACATATTGACTTAGAATTTGGGTGTCGGAGGTCCTCCATTTCTAGGTTTGGGTGGCTCAGTCTTCTTATGAAGCAGTCCTCAGCTAGATGATTGGTCTGACCACAAACAAAGCAGGCATGCTGTTCAGATCCTTCTTTCTTCTGAAAGTTAAAGGGATTCTTGTTGTGGTGAAAAGGTCTTCTCTTGAAAGTTTTATTCTGATTTTGGTGAAAATGGCGCTTCTTATTTTTTGAACGTGAGTTTAGAGTCACGATTGGATTTTAATTCTACATTGTTCACTTTAGGCTTTAATTCAGATTTGGCTTTCTCTCTCAACCTATATTGTTCTTCAATCTAATTAAGTTCAGCTCTTGGATGAGGGTAAGATCTCCTTGGGTATGACTAAGTGTTTTTGCAAAGTGATTGAGTTGGAACCTGCACATAAAAAATACAGAATTTCAGGAATACAGAACAGAAGTGCAAGTGCTCAATATTACTATTATAGCTAGTGGCTATGCGGGTCGTGATCCACAAGGAGGGACTAGCGATGGAAGCTTTTTGTAAGTTCTCTTTAGTTCACAAAAAAATGGTTAAAGTTCTTCTTTCAGTTCTTTAAAAGAAAAAGAAAATAAGTTACGTTAAATTGTTAAAAAAATGGTAGATTGAGAAGGTGGAGAAAAATAGAAAATGAAAGTGAAAAATAATGAATAGTTGAGAGATTGTGATGTTGGTGATCTAAACTAAAAATTAAAAGAAAGAAAGTAAAATCCTAAAAGTACTTACTTACCTCTTTGGCGCCTGCTTTCCTTTGACCCATATCGATGATGTACCTTTATTTGAAGGTGAGTGAAGTATGCAAATAGGATCATCCCCATTCCCGATTTACATTACGAAATGAAGGACATGCTATACTACCATAGGAATGACTATCCATCACCATAAGCCATCAATGGCGCTTGCAAGGGTAAGGCAACTTTGAGGCTATCAAAACTTCGAGGCTATTGGAGTCATTTGGATTCACAAACATAGACGAGGGAAGCAAACAAAAAATAAGAGTAAAGAAGAAAAGAAATATTGAAATAAGAGTAAAGAAGAAAAGAAATATTGATTTGATTCACATAACAATGAAAGAAAAGACTTATTTACACCAGTGTCACCCTTAGTACAAGCTTTGCTCTCATTCCTCTATGAAACACTCCTATCATCTCAGTTGCATAAATAAAACAAAAATTACATAAAAATAAAAAATCTAAGTTACAAACTACAGAATAGCCTAACTTCAACTCTCTGCTTGATCGTCCTTCTGCCTCTGATGTGTGGGATATTTATAGGGTAAAAATGGATAGGAAAGATGGCGGAGAGATAGAGGGAGCTGGCTATTTCTGAATTTGAATCCTATCCTTATCTCTAAACTTGATTTGATTTATCCATAATTTTATGTGAAAATTCAATTCTGATCTGTAACTTCTTGGTGTGTTGATTGCTGAATATCACTTATCAAGTGATAGAATTAGAAAGAGTGATCAATATAAAACTTGTAGCCCTTTACGTCATCATTTTGGATCATCTTGGATCATTAGATTTGAGTTTCATTAGCGAAAGTTATAATTAAAATACTAAAGAGTGTTCAGTATAAATCCGAGTCTAAATTGATTTAAAACTTCGAATTACTTGGATTTTCCTCCTTATCTCCAGATATGATAGATTCATCTCATCTGTTGATCTTCTCTCTATCCATTTATTCTCTTAGATTTTCAATCTGTCTTCTAGAATTGATGAGATGTCCATTTATCTTCAGCGAAACTGATAGGGTCTTCAAACAATCCATTTTCCCTTGAAATTAGATGACATTATCTTATCTGATATATTCAGTTCTCAAATAAGATAGTTTCTAGATCCTTTAGATTTGACCCTTGATTTGTTTGATCGTTTGAATTGTTTGAATTTTATTGAATAAATTTGTCAATCTCTCCATTTTCTTCATTAATTACATTGCATACCACTGAAAATAAAAATATATTAAAAAGTGGAGTTTTATTTTAAAATAAATGAAGAAAATATGACATGTATGATACAAAATGTGCAATGTATGTGCACAATCAACCCCCATACTTACCTTTTGCTCGTCCTCGAGCAAAACAAAAAGAAAAGAAAAGAAAAAACAAAACAGACCTAATATTAACTCACTTTCGTAGGAATCACGATTGCACTTAGCACGTGTAATAAGCCGTTAAACCTCTAGGTTACCCCTAGAGGATGAGTTTTGTCTCGTGAGGGTTTTCAGTAGATTATACCCATAAAATTCATAAAGAAAGAGAAACAAAGAATTAGTATTTTCGAAAAGCATTTTGAAAAGGAAAAATATTTGAAGTACTATTGTAAGAGTTTAAGTAATTTGTAAGTTGTAGAAAAACATAATTTTTTCTTCCTAAACTTAGTCTCTATTCAAAAACTTGTTATCAATTAAGGTAAGGGGTTAAACTTGTATTTCTCATCTAGTTTATTACTTTATCCTAAATCATATGCACCTTTGTGACCGTGAAATTTTAACTCGGGGTTCTTTAACTCTAACTCTTATGCCTTTTTTTATATGTTTTATAGTATTATTCTTTAGTTCTATTATGCTTTCTAATCTGCTCATGTAACGAGCCTTTATCGGTGACACCCAAAGGCACCGGGTGAGAAAACACCCCAAGACTTAAGGACTCGAGCAAATAAGGCCACAAAACTAAGAATTTTATTTATAAGATGGACTGCTTTTAGGCATGAATACTTATGCTTTATGAGGCACAAGTACCCAGCTTAATCAGAGGATTTATGTATATATATATATTTTTCCTTTTTTATAAGACGTAAGAATTTTTGTTTTTGTACCCTAAGTGTGTAAGTGTCTATTTCATTAAGGTAAAGATCAAGACTAGATTACTTTTTTAAATTTTCTTTCTGACCCTAAAAATCAAACAAATTATCTTATTTTGATCAACTATAAGAAATCCTAATTATGATTCTCCTATTCCTTAAAATTGACTTAATTTCTTACAAAAAATAAGCCAAAATATCATTTCTCTTTTCAAAAGTTTTTAAAAGCAAAGAAAATGTTAATTTTTTTATTTTTTAAATAAAAAGAAAACCTATGTTATGTTAGAACCCTCCTCCACACCTATCTCATGCATTGTCCTCAATGAATGCATAATTACAAGAAAAAGAAGAAAGGAAAGAAAAATATTATCTTAAGGTGTTGGTTCTGGTAGTGGTCGTATTGGACCAAGCGTTGCTACCCAATCAAGATAATGTGATGGTTCACAAAACCCACCTTTATTGACCTCTTTTCTATTTACATATTTACAGTCCCGAATATGAATAGGATCATGAAAGATCCTATCATGAAACTTATTCTCTTTACATGACCAGTCATGAAAAATCATCACAGAGTCATCATGGTCTATACATGTGTCCAACAAAAGACTGTGACTAGTTGGAATGCTTGACTTGGGCTCAAGAGTGATAGATTTGTAACCAATACTATCTCAGAAAAACTAGCTTTGGATTCAAGAGTCAGTTTTGATTCAAAAGTTGAGTCCAAATCAAATAATTGAAATTCACATTCTTTTCCCATCAATAGAATGTAACTATTCAAAATTGATGATTCAATTTCTAAATATATGGGTACAGGAATAAATGTTGCCTCCGAAAATTGGTCCAAATTGGGTGAGGTGACCGGAATCAACATAGATTCGAAGATGGAAACTGAATCACAAGGTTGGATATCGAGGTTACATTCACATTCAAATTCAAACTTATTGAATGAAAAACTTGCCAATTTTTCTAAGGTTTGAAATTGGTCAAGTTCAAATTTGTGTGATGAAATTGAGTCTTAGTCAAAGACTCCATGACACCAAGATTCTTTGTTGCTATCAATATGGCTAGGGCAATCGGGAATGGTTGAACATTTGTTAGGTAGAGTTTTCTCATTCCTATCTTTCACTATATTGATATAACGATTCATTTTTTTCTTTTAGCCTATCGGTAGACTGGAAACAATTATTTTCAGACTGAATCAGGTTTTTTATACTCCTATCTGAGTCCATAGGTTCTTCTTCTTGTTATAGAACTTGAAACATGGAGTAAGGATCTTGGATTTGGGAGTCTTGTGGGAATTGTGAGTCCATCATTTTCAGCTTTTGTTCTTGGGACTCAATTATGCCTTCTATACTTTTCAAACTTCAGATTTTTCTTTTACTGGTTGATCATGATTAGAAAAATTATAGGCTGAATGTTGGAATGGTGGTTGACAATATGACTTGGGGGAGTTGTATCCCTATTGACTCTGTGAAGAGTAGTGATGATTATTTCAGTCGTGTTCATAGTATTGTTACTGAGGCATATATTGATTTGAATAAGACCAATCTGGCACATTAGGTTGGTTAAAATTATGATATGTCAGGTTGGTAATATCTGAGTCAAAAGAGGTCAGGGTGTAATATGGATTATCATTAAAATTGGAAAAATTATTGTCATAAGCCATATCACACCAGAAATGTCAAAAAACAAAGAAAGAAAAACAAAAAAAATACACAAAAGAGAAAAATCTAGGCTAAGTTAGGGTAGATGTTTGACCTAGATGACTCCTAACTTGTTAGACTATCCACGGGGGTTATATTACAGAATTTGACCACAAGTTAATCGGCCAGGTAGGGGCAAGATCAGTGGGAGGTATCCGTGCCTAAGCAACGGGCCTAATTATGCCAAACCATTATTCTTCGAGATTTCGCCTCATCAATCCCTGATTGAGTCGGAACCTGCACACAAAATACCGAATTTCAGAACTAAGAATGAAAAGTGCAAGGTGCTTAATTCTATCGCAATAGCAAGTGGCTATGTGGGTCATGATCCACAAGGAGGGACTAGCGATAGAAGCTTTTTTAGTAAGTTTTCTTTTAAGATACAAAATATGGTTAAAGTTCTTCTTTAGTTCTTAAAAGAAAATGAAAAAGAGTTAAAGTCAAATAGGAAGAAGATGGTAGATTAAGAAGATGGAAAAATGAAAAATAGATTATATACAAAGAAATGGAAAAGAGTGATAAAGATAAAATTACTTACCTCTTCAGTACTCATATACCTTGGATCCGTTGTGACGACTTACCTTGTCTTTGAAGGCAATCAAGCATGGCATATAGGATCTTTCCCATTCTCGATCTACACTACGAATAAAAGGGCAAACTATACTAGCAAGAGAAGGGTTGTTCATCACCATAGGCCATCAAGGGCACTTGCAACGGCTAAGCAGTCTCGAGGCTATCGGATTTACGATCACAAAGTTGACTTATACTAAGCAAGTTATGTTTAAGTCCATCAACAAGAACAACATTTTCTATTAAAGGAGATGCACCAATTTGAATGTTACCAATACCGATAATGGTGCCCTTGGAGTCATCTCCGAAGGTGACGGTGCCACCTTCAACGTACCTTGATAGGGTTGGAAGTTGTTGATATCCCATGTCATAAGCCTTGAACAACCACTATCAAGGTACCACCGCTCCTTACGTCTTGGAGCCTTGGTGTGTACCTACATCAAATAATTTAGGACTTGATTTGGTACCCATATTTTCTTAGGTCCTAAAGTATTAGTGTCATGAACCCACACAAGATTATTTGTCCTATTTATTTGATCATAGCAAAATTTAGCTAAGTGTCATTCCGACCACAATAAGTACATCTATAAACTCTTCCATGTTTAAATGCATAATGAGTGTGTGGCTTACGAACATGTGAATTGTGAGCATGAGTAGTTTTAACATGAGTGTTATGTGAAGAGTTGACATGATGAGCATGAGCATGGGATGTTTTATCATTCTTAGCATGTGGAGTGTGCTTCTTTAAAAACATTTCCTCTAATTTATTAGTATTAAAAGCACAATCTTTTAAAACATTTCTAAAATCATTGATTTTAGTTTTTAACAAGGATAATTCATTTTCATCAATTTTTAAAATTTAGCTTTACAAGCAACTTTATAAGCATCAAATTCTCTTTTAGTTGAAATAAGATTAGAAGAAATTTCTTTCTTTTCTTTTGAAGTAATAGCAAGTTGATTTTTAAGCAACTCAATTTTCTTTTTCAATTTAGAACACTCTACCTTTTTATCATCATAGCTTTCTGAAAGTTCAATAAAAGCATGATCTAGTATTTCTCTACTTATTTCATTTTCAACATCAAGTGGTTGAGAAGTTGTGTGTTTGCCATGAAACACACATTTGTCGTGTCGACCTCATCTTCGAATTCACTTTCCGAATCCCAAGTAGCTTTGTATACCTTCTTTTCAACCGGCCTCTTTTGCTTCAAGGAGGAGATCATCTTTTTCTTGAAATCGGGGCAATCGGACATGATGTGACCGGGTTTCCGACAGTTGTAGCATATGATCCTTTTCTCCTCTTTCCCTTCCATTTGTCTTCTATAATTGAGCTTATTCCTGCGGTATATTCTCTTTGCATTTCTTACAAAGAGAGAGAGCTCTTCTTCATCTTCTTCATCTTCTTCGTCATCGTAGTTGGAAGAGGAAGACTTGAAAGCTATGGACTTCTTCTTTTGAGGTACCGCTTCTTCTCTTGCCTTCTTCTCCATTTCATGAGTCTTAAGGTTTTCAATAAGACTTACGATATCCATCTCATCTTTATCATTCAACTCCTTTAAGGTGGTAGCCTTGATCTCCCATGACGAAGGAAGAGCTCGAATCACTTTGCGCACCTTTTGGTCGTTGCTTATATCATCATCTAGAGAAGAAAGAGCATTAGTAATCTTAGTAAATTTGGTAATCATAGTATCAATAGACTCATCTTCAAGCATTTTAAAACTTTCATATTGGGAACGCAAGAGATCTACTTTAGCTCGCTTGACTTGTGATGTCCTCTCATGAGTGACCAATAAGTGTTGCCAAATCTCATAGGCGGATTTGCAATGTATAACCCGTGTTAGATCATCCTCATTCAAGGCGGTGAGAAGGAAATTTTGAGCCTTAGAATTAGCCTCATATTCCTTGAAGGTAAACTCGGACCAAGTGCTCTCCTCACTTTCGGGTCTACTATAAGGCTTGGTCAAGGATTTAGCAACTAAACTACCTAGAGATTGTAGAAAAATATTCATCCTAACTTTCAAATAGGGAAGTTGAGTCCATCAAATTTAGGAGGGGTCTTAATGTTGTCGGCCATTTTTACTAGTGTATGAATGAAAGTATGCAAATAGTGATTAGCAAATTTTAGGATCTCTCTAAGGATGTGAAGCCAAAAACTAGAGTTCTAGCTCTGATACCAATTGAAATCACCTAGAGGGGGGTGAATAGGTGGTAATACTAATCAATGTACAAATTAAAAAGTTGTGATGCAATGATCACTCAAAACAAGACTAGAAGCCGAATACCCCGTGAAGGGCTCTGAACTCCTTCCTCGTGATTCCTCTAGATAAGAGTTTGAGGTGCGTATTGCAATCTTGTTGTATGAGTAATGATCGACAATATGAATATGAAACAAGTAAATATTGCAATGAGTATAAAGCAAGTAAATGAAGCAATGAATATAAAGTAAGGAATTAAAGCAAGTAAACCAATCGCAAACACAGAGAATTTTTTCGAGGTTCGAACACCTAGCTCTACGTCCCCGCCTTCACCCAGAAGGATTTACCAACCACTATAACTTCACAAAGAGTTACAACCACACCGGAGTACCCAACTCCTCAATCACAAATACAAGTATCTCTTGGTGATCAAAAGACCACAAACCCTCTTTTGAAAAATCTTTTTCCCTTATAAAAACCCTATAGAATAATGTGTAGGATTGAAGCTCTAGTATTGTAAGTCAAAAAGAAAATGAATTTGTAGAGAGTTTTAAATCAAAAACTTCAGAAAAGATAGAGATTTTTCAGCACAAAAACAGAGAATGAAAACTTCTTTTGAGAGCTTTAAACTTGAATATTTTGCAAATGCTTGTTTTGAAAACCTTAACCCTAATCAACCCTATTTATAGGATAGAGCTAGGGATTAAAGGGAAAACTAATACAATAAGTAATTAGGAAGTATTTGACCCAAAAATCAGCCCTTAAACTCGTTTAGAGAGAAAACTCACATTTAAAAACGTGTTAAAAAAAATAGCCGTTAAGGCTGAAATACAGCCTCGGTCGACCGGCCGATCGACAGGGTTTTCAAAAAATAAAGCCGTTGCGGCCCACAGTCGACCGCCCGGTCGACCGAAACAAACAGAGAGTTGATGACTTTCAGTCGGCCGAAGGTCGGTCGACCGAAATGTTTCCCGGTCGACCGCCCGGTCGACCGGGAAACGTGCACACATGCACGCACCCAACAGTCAAAACCCCGATCGACCGATCTGACCTGAAACAGAGCCGGTCGACCGTCCAGTCAACCGCAACAGGTCAAAAGCTGAATTTAGGAAAAGGTTTTGAAAGTTTTCAAAATATTTTTGATTAAGACTAGGTATAATAAATAAAATGAAGTTTGTGAGAAATAAAATATATTTAAAAATATTTGTATATATATATATATAGAGAAATTTCTTTTAGATAAGACATGTGCACAAAACTAGTGTGTAGGAAATTTGAGCTGCAAACCTATTCACTATTCTTTAACAAACTATAAAAACTAAAAACAAAACTAATGAAGTCTCTGAGCCACAATGAAGTCCTGAGCCATGCAATGCCATGCTAGAGCCTTTTCTTTTATGAACACTTCCTCTAGCGCCATTTGCCCTTTTTAGCACCCTATACCTTGCAAACCTTGCAATAGCTAAGTAATGGCCATCATAAATAGTACTAACCTGAAATTCATCTTAAACAACGTATTAGTACCATATAGTTTCTATGTGTTTTGTTATCATCAAAACTTAAACAAATGGAGAGTGTAACCTTTTGGGCCAACATAAACTTCGTTTTTGAAAGCATATGAGGATGTCTTTACTTTAAACTTGGACTTTCAATGCACAAATCTTTTTAAACTGTTTTTATTCCATACTTGCTTCTTCGCACTTGATGGTTTAACAGTCTCTTTTTAATGATTTGTAACGAAATGGCTTAAGATTTAAATGAAACCATCTTATTTGTTTTATTTAGACATTAAAAGAAACTAAAGATTTTTGCTTATGATAAAAGTGATGCACCCAAATGTTCTTGAGATAAGTACATAGTTGAGTAAAAAATTAGTGAGCCCAGATCTTCTTCTTCTTATATCAAAAATAACAAATCATTTTTCAAAACTTTTTAAATCACCTTTTCCAAAGCCTTCTCCAAATTTGCAATTTCTTTTTTAATCATCTCCCTTCTCTCCATTCTCTTTTCAACTAAAAAACTAGCACCATTCTTAGCTTTCTAAACAAAATACTGAAAAGCTTCTATTGCATTCCTCCTCGTGGACACGACTCGTTAGCCCAAAGCTACACGGTAATTCTCCTTTCACTTTCAATTTTCAATCAGTAAAGCTTGGCCCAATCAGACCACCAGCGGAGCCACCACCAAGAGATAATTTTTTTTCCTTCTCATTTGTTTCATTTATATACACATTCACGATGCATTGAGGACAATGCATGAGATAAGTGTGGGAGAGGGTTTACTAACGTAGGCTAGTTTTAAATTTTTTTCTTTTACCCTTCTTTTTTAGGAACTTTTTGAATTTTTCTTTTGTATAAAAACTCTTTTCGTTTCTTTTTACAAAACTTTTTGACATAAGGGAAATAGTTTTGATTTATTTTTAAGAAAATTAAGATTTTCTTAGGAATTAGGAAAACCTAAAATTTAAATTTTAAACTGAGTCAAAATAATAGATCTTGTTTAAATTTTAGGATAAGAAAGTAAGACTGGAAAGATGATTTGATCTTGAATTTTTTGCCTTAAATTTATGCACTTCACACTTACACAATTTTTGGGATTGAAACAAAGACTAAAAATGCCATGAAAATATATTAAAAAAATGATAATAAAAACCACTTATTGAAGTTGGGTAATTATGCCTCAGGAAGCATGATTATTCACACCTAAAATGGTGGACAAAAATAAAATAATCCCCTTTAGTTTTGTGCCCTTGTTTACTCGAGTTCTTAAGTCTGAGGGATATTTTCTCATCTGGTTCCCTAAGATCATCTAGTTTTGGAATCACCGGCTAAAGGCTCACTACCTGGGTAAATAAGAAAGCCTAAGAAAACTAAGAGAAGAAAAAAAAAAGAAAAGAAAAAAATATTTATACACAAATAAATGACATGAAATTAGAGTCAATATCCCAAAATTCTTCACCATTCACATAGTGCATATTTTCTAAGAGTTTTATGAAAGATCAAGGAATCAATTCAATTTTAAATTCTTACATTTAATTTATAACAAGATTTTGCATTTCGACTAAGTTTAAGGAAGAAAAATTTCTGGTTAACCTATGACTTTTGATTACTTATATTTTCAAAAATACTTCAACACTTTTCTCTATTTCAAAATACGTTTCAAAAATACTAACATTTGATTTCTTTTGTTATGAATTTTGTGGTTGCAATCCGCTAAAAACCCTCAGGAGACAAAACTCCTCCTCTAGGGGAAACCTAGAGGTTTAACGGCTTATTGCACATGCTCAGTGCAATCGCGCCACCTGAAACTGGTGTAATAATTCTCTTAGTTACTTTTTTGTTTTACTCGGGACGAGCAAAAGATAAGTGTGGGGTGTGATTAGTCTCTAAAACTGCATATTTCATACTACATCTTCACATTTATTTCATATTACATTCTGTTAATAATACCTCTCTTGTATGTTTTTAGGTCCAAGGTGTGCAATGAAGAAGAAGACCCTAAATCATAATTTAATGGGTGATTAAAGGTCTATAATATAGCCATTGACTTTGGAGAGCTGATTCGTCAAAACCAGGGGCCCAAAATCAGAAACCGGGACCTGCAGCCGAAAAAGGACAGACGCAACCGCGTGCGCCAGCAGGCGCCGCGCGCGGCTCTAGAATAGCCATAGAAATGCGGCCTAGGTCGCATTTCCTCGATCGTACGGGCGCGGCCGCGCCCGTGCTTGGGGCCAGGGGTTGCCCCTGGCCCCGTTTTCCTGGTGCCTATAAATACCCCCTGGGGTTCTTCTTCAGGGAGATATTCAAAGAGTAGTATAGTTTTCTTCTTCATGTTGTAATTTAGGATAGTTTAGATTAGTTGTTGTTCTTCTTCTTTTGTATTTTTCATTTTTATAGATTATGTAATAGGAAAGAGAGTGATCATAGGATAGAAGAGAAAGTTCTTGTAATTGAGGGTGACACTCTATGCAAGGTTCTTCCTCTATTTACTTCTTCTCTAACTCTTTACATGTCTAGCTAATTTTTCTCTCATGGAAACTAATTACTAACCACCAACTAGTCTAACTTCTTACATGATAATCCACATGAATCTAATAGTCTCTACTTGACCTTACTCTTGCAAGAGCCATTGATGGCTCATAATGATGGATCTAACACTCTAACATTCTAATTCTCTAACAAGCTAACATTATTTTACTCCATACTTACTCTTGTTTAGTTTTTATGATTTAAGTGTAACTTGCACTTGTTTTGTTGAGTTTAGATGTGATGAGTTAACATATAGGTCATACTTTGAAAAGCTCTTGAACTAAGGACTAACGATGGCTAATGATACATGTGAGGTAACTATCACTAAGAGGTTAGCATAATTAGTGGAGCTATTAGTAATTAGTCGCTATGAGTTTTCTAACATTTTTATTTTATTTTAAAAATATATCAAAAACCATAAAAACCATTTCTTCTATGTTTCCCACTTCTTCGTGTTTCACCGTACTTCTCTTTTCATTCTTTATTTTCTTTTTTTTTATTCTTTAAAATATTGAAGAACTTTTAACATACACGTTAACATACCGTGTAAGCTTCTATCGCCTCCTGTCCTTATGGATTCGACTCGTTTTAGGCTCTATGCTATAACGGAAGTATCGAGGAAGCCAAATCACACACACTTTAAATATCAATTTCAAAACATACACTTTCGTGCGCGGTTTTCCCCCGATCACGCCCCCTGGCCGGCGCCGCCTCCTCCCTGACTAGCACTGCCAGTATCACCAGGGCCCATAGCCCAAGCCATGAGCCTATCTCTCTCCCTCTCTCTTCTCCGTATCCCCATCTCTCTTGCTACCATTATATCTCTTTCTCTCTCTGACTCTCTCTTTCAAAATATTTATATATATTTTAAGAAATAGTGGCGCATGTGCGAGTTCCTGGGATTCCAGATTTATGACAATTTTCTAAATATTTTAAGCGAATATCCACGCCTTATTTTGGGTTTTCCCGCTTCGTCGGGTCGACATGTATTTTGTTCTGTATTTGAGTTTGTATTCATATTTTATATTGGACTGTGCCTTTGAATTTGTATGTGGCCACGTGCCCGGGATTGTACATGCATCATGCCTATGACGAATGCTTATACTAGCATAGTTTCATTCCTATACAAATGTCATGCTTATGATGTTGTCTATTACTACTTTATTAGATAGTGTGTTCTACACTAACACTTCTGCAGGTACTATACCCAGCCTTCGGGCTGTGTTCAGCCTCTGAGCTTTCTATACCCAACCTTCGGGTTGTGTTTAGCCTCCGGGCTCTACACTCAGCCTCCGTGCTTCACTACTCCACAGTACCCTAGATATTCTCACATTTATATGTATGCTCGTGTAGTACTAACATCTCGTGCAGGTACCCTTGTACCGACTCAGGGTTTTTGCCCGCATCCCGGATGCTACCCAATTGGTTTTAGGCCTTTCACCCTTATGGGTTTCGTGGTAACTACTGAGAGTGCGCTTAGACGCCAAGCGTACTCTAGCCCTCGGGCTTTCACCCACTTCCTCGAAAGAGGAGTGCGTTTAGATCATCAGGTCTTTTAGCTCCGCCTGGTAGGTGAGCTTAGTGCACAGTGCTTTAACGTTAACTCCATCGAGCGTAGTTACACCGTGAGCGTGGCTTCATCACTGCAATAATATAACGTTCATACGCTCGCTTCGCCGTGTGCGTTTAGCTGTGCCGCAAGCGGTAACCACGCCGAGAGGGTAGCGTCTAGCGTTGTACACTAATTTCGCTCCAGCACTGATTAAGCTCTGCTTTGGCTGTTATACTATCACTTGACATGTTTTCTCTTGATGTACAAACACTTGCCATACTGTTACCTGACATCTACATGCTATTACCTGACATTTACATGCTATTACCTGACATCTGTCTATATCACTTGACATTTGATGTGTTACCACTTGATACCTGACATGTTACTACTTATCGCCGCCACCTGTCATGTTAACACCTGACCTGTAATTATCACATTTATGAGAATCTTGTACCTGTTATCTGTATTATATATAGTGACATGTATTCCTGTTATACATGTACTCTTGTACTCCTGAATTCCTGAACCTGTCCTACTCTTGCTATTCTCGTAAATTGATAATTACACAACAAGTTATAAATAAGACAACTTGTACCGGGTTTGGGGGACACTGATGGGTCTTGAATAGTTTCATATTTATGATGGTCATATCGTGTCATACGTGGCCACATTCTTAAGGGATCACCTGGCGGCCACCAGGGATTCCGTGGGGTGTACTGGCACCCCTACTCCTCCTGTTTATTCCTATAGGTTATGCATAAGACCTAAGCCTATTTTTATGACATCTGCGATATCCTACTTATGTTCGGGCGTACAATAAGTCCTGGTACCTAACGGTACATTCTAGCTTAGCACCGGATACTCCATGGTCGTTGTCCTGGGCAAGCACGAGACCCATTCTAAACATGGTTCGTCGAACTCCATCAGTTTCCAAATAACTGGCTTTATAAGTTGTAAATGAAAGTATGCGGAATAGGACACATAATAAAACCTACAACTTAGACTGCCCCAATTATAATAAGTTACTAATATTCAATTATTTTGTGTTATTTTGTAATTCGGATTGTATGGACTTAGTTTACGATGACGTGAGATATATAATATATAGATGAGGGTTTTCTTGTCTGGATTATTCCTTTGACGTACTTATCTCATAAAGCCGTAAGCTGGGTTTGTTTGCCATATTTTCTTTCATTAGAATTTACTTCGGATTTCTGGTTTTATGATTATTATTATTATATTATATATATTTACATCCTGCATTACCACTTGTGTTCTATTCTACTAGTCTCCTGCTCTGATCATATTATATTATGCATGTTCCCTGCTTGATATCATTTACTATCTCTTGCCTGTGCCCGCGATACAGTTTTCAATGCATGTTTATGATTTAGATTTATCGATACACGTTTGCTTGTTCCCGCACGTTACTTGGCATTCACCACACCACTCGTTGGGGAGTTTCTGACTCCCCTGGATCCTTATGTCCAGATCTCAGAGCTTGGAGTTGTGAATTCTCCCGGTTACTGATCAGAGATGCGTGGCGGAAGTGTGAATCATCGGCAGACCGTCTGAGGGCCTATCCTTATAGGTCCCTGCTCAGCTCTGAAGTTTTCCCTTTATGACTCGTGAGCGCCTTTTTGTACAGTTCATGATTGTATATCTCTTTGTATTCTCGCATTTGCGCCTATTGGTAATATAATCTTGTAATATTGTGTCACATCCTGTGATAACTTTATAATTGTACTCATATGTTGGAATGTATAATGCACCATATACTTTCGAACTCTGATTCTTACCTGTACTGATGCTTAGCGTATATTTGTGAGGGTATTTTCAATCTACACATATACATCGCAGAAACGTCTTCGTACCGCGGGATCGGGGCGTTACGGGCCCAATCTGATCATAGACCAGACGGATAGACCAAGCAGAAGTAAGAGTCCTACCTGTCCTTTCTGACAGCCAGACCTTTTCACGAAAATCGAAGTAACGTGACAAGATCATCACGAAAACCGTATGACGCATCCACCATCTCCATCTTCTCCCTCTCTACATCGTAATCTACGAGAACAAGAAGTTTAGGGGAAATAGCTCTTGAGAAGATGAGCCAAATACTTCCAGGATCCTCCCTATTTATAGATAAAACAGTTGAACCGTCTCATATTCAAATTTCAACCACATACGAAACATTGTTTGTATCCCAGATTTTTTTGGTATGTCAAATCCACCAGATATAATCCACCTCTACCACACGAATTCGTCCATCATGAAGTCAGGAGTTTGATCATTAACCAGCGATCTTCACCTACTCTAATTTTCAAGGAAGGCTCAGAATACAGAAAGCTATTTTGACCAGTCCCTTCAGAGTACAAGAAATGCCTCGACTTGAACCAAAGCCAAAGCAGTTTGCTCCACTCTCTCTCTGGAACTTGGAGAAAGAGAAAGTGGAGGGGCATCTGTAGTGGTCAATTTTTGGTCTACACCAGGATCATGATACGTGTCCCATCTCATCAAAAAATCCTGAAGAGAGATAATACCCGAGAAATCCACTGCCCCGAGACGCTTCTCCTTCCGAGAGCGTCGCCACTTCAAGATCAATATTCTCATCCCGAGCAAGATGGTTGCAGCAACCGACCTCATTGATATCCGCTTACATTCATGGACTCCGTTACGCCTTCAGGTCATCCCACGTTTTAAATGTTGTAACAGCTCCTACTTCAGCGCAGACTGTTACAGAAGATAATAGAAATCAGTCTCACAATCAAGGGCATAATCTAAGCTGTTATGAAAGAATCGTAACATACAGATCATGTGGTTATTGCAATCCGCAAGATTCACACTGCCAACGATGACTCTCCGGATATATAAACACTAGGAGATCGACGAAAAGAGAGGGAGAAAAAATAGACTGATACGATCCTCCTCAAACCATGATTACTCTGAGACTATCACAGAGTTCTAGCTCTGTAGAATTCACTGTAATCTCTTGAAAATAGTAAATTCTTTCCCCTCTTTCTATAATTTTTCCCAAATTGAATTTTCACATAAATTTTGTATCTTTACTTTGTTTTATTATTCACTCTCATAAATCTTACAACAATTTGAGTGTAAATAAGTTTCTCTTGAAAATTTACCCTTACATTTATAGAGAAGTCCCCCGAAAAACCCCTGTCGGAGGTGGGCCCTATTAAGGCCATAAACAACTGTTAATATGCCATCTTTTCATTTTACTCGAATCGAGAGAACAAAGACCCACAAATTCCTACAAAATCTCATACAGGCGGTTATCAACCGCGACAAAGAAGCCCCCGCAAACCCCAGTTGAAGGCTGAAGCCGCCAATTATAAATAATACCCGCCCCCAAGGCTGCGAAGCTTATTAGGAGTCGGATTGGAGAGTATCGGCTCCTGAAACCCAAAGAGGTCAGCCTTGGTCTGACCTCGGTCTTACTAATGGTGTCACTCACCGCACTGACTTTTCCCTCGTCCCCCAATCCTCTCTAACATTCCAACCAAATGAGGCAAATCGTGAGGGGTTTGTAAGTTCCCCACGGCAGGCATTGTGCGACCCTCAAACAACACCAGGTCTCTCTCTGCCTCCAACACCGGCAAGCTCCTAAGTGACTCACTAATCCTAGCCTCATCGGGACCCCATTTAACCCTGCAAATATTAGCAAGTGCAACAATATTATGATCAGACATAAAAGTTAGGCCGCTTGCCCCCTTGGAGATTGCCAGACATTGGCCTCTGTTGAGCATAGCATGCTCCGTCCACTTGCCTCCACGAGCGCCAGGGGCGAAACTAGGAATAAATTTTAGAGTGGGCAGTAATCTTTTATAACATATGTTTGTGCAATATATGAATTTGACAAAAGAATAAAGCAATATTCTCTTGTAAATCAGGAGCGAAAGTACGAATAAATTTGCTCAAATAAAACCAAAATAAAAAGGGGTCTAAGACAATATATGATAAACTTGGGTGGGTAGTAGCCTGACCTAGTCAACAGCTAGTTCCGTCCTAGACGAGCACCCTCTTGGCTCATCTTCCGGCGACTGCCCAGCACTCGTGTGCAACTCCTCTCCATCATCCTCATCATCCTCTAGGTCTCCCCAGCTTTGCTCGCCTCCCAAGTTCAACTGCTGGGTACGACAGCAGAGTCTGCCGCCTGCGGCAGCCTGGGGGGAGCGACACGACGCAGTTCCTCGTCGGGCATAGGCCCGTCATGTTCTATCAGCCCAGGTTGAATTCGACCGGGTACTTGGGCTTCGTTGGGAGCTCATTGTCAGCGAGCCAGGCCTCAATTTTCTTCACCTCAGTTCCTTTTTTGGGAGAGAGATCCACCCACGGACCAGCTGCTTGAGAAGGCCCATTGATAGCGTTGCACATGGGTTGTCTGTCATCTAGGCCTGAGCATGGTTCGGTTTGGTTCGATTTTTTAAAAAAAATTTCAAATCAAACCAAACCATTCAGGACTGGATCGAACCAAAATCAAACCAATTAAAAGACAAACCAAAGCAAACCGAGCTGAAATTTTCGGTTCGGTTCTTTTTGGTTCGGTTCTTAACCGTTTTGGAGGCTCAAAATTTTAATTGAAAACTTCTTTCTTTACTCCATGCAAAGAGAGACTAGAGTTTGGACTATACAATATGAGCTACCTTTTGTAGTTGTAAGGACTGAACTGATATGGAAAATTCAAATTTTAGTCTCAGTGATCTTACAGATTTAAAACAGATCTTTCTCAGGAACCAATCTGAAGCATTCGCAATAAATTCACGGGTTGATTTTGTAGGATCCACCCTGAATCTGAGCCATTGGCATCTCTATACCCATCAAGATGGATAACAACACTTCGCTCTTTGCTCAGTTCAGAGAAAATAATTAATAATAAAGAAAAAGAGTTTGAGAATCCGCATAATCTTCTCCAATTTAACTATCCATTAATATAACAATTCCAAAGATTCTTTCAAAAAAATATTCCAAAGATACCACCTCACCTGGTTTACTCCACAATTATGTAAAAACTGTGGGTTTTATGGAATTTAACTACTCACTAATATAACACTTCATTCGCTAGTGGTTGTGTTGGAAAATTTTCATTCACTAAACATCGGTTCGGTTCGGGATGAATTTACTCAAACCCAGAATCGAACCGTGAACCAATTTTCTTCGGAACTCGAATCGAACCGAACCGAACCAATGTTGATAGACCAAACTGAACCAACCGGATAGACTCGGTTTGGTCGGTTTAAACCAAATTATGCTCACCCCTATTACCATCTGCAACGCGGCACTTGGGCTGGACACCAAGGCCGAAGTTCTTGGGAGAAGAGGGGATCAGCGTTGACCCAGGCGTTCTCTCGTTTTGAACATCATTGGAGACAAATAAGGAAGATAGGAAATTTTGAAAAGAGTAATGCTAATTGTACTACTAATATTGTACTAGATTATACTACTATTAAATTGTCAAGTGAGTCACGCTAGTGATTCGTAAAGATATAGACCTCATATGTCAGTCTAATAGTAGCATGATATAGTATAATATTAATAGTGCAATAAGTATTATCTAATTTTAATGCTCTTTCCCTCGAAATTCTACCGGTTGCATAATTAACACTCACATGAGAAGGGGAAAATGGGAAATAAACTAGAATCCTTTTTGTTCTGGCACATTCATATTTTTTTTTCTTTTTTCTTTTTTCTTTTTGCTAGTTTAGTACATGGCCGATTGAATAAGTCATCAATTTTCTACTTTTATTGGAAATGGCCGGCTTGCTGAGTGCATCAAAGGTTCATTCAAAGGGGCATTAGGCGTGAAATCTGTCATATTCATGTCCTTCGCTGATCATTGCTCATCTGGAAAAAAAATTTGAGCAGAGATCAAGGTCTTTCAAAGCTAGAATACAGGCAGGTTTGACTGGATAACTTCTATTTTGAATCTCTTTTAGCTTTTGCTTTCACAATGACGAGAAGATGCCCAAAAAATATCATCAATGGATATCATGGAGTTGTGTTTATATACCTATTTTGAACCTGGAGTTGATTAACAAGCTTTTAAATCGAAAGTAAGCTCGAAACTTATAACCAAAGATTAAACTTATATTTAATAACATTTCTTGCCTAACTCTCTGATCTATTGTCAAAGAATGGTACATGGCAATTTCAGGAAATGGAAGAAAATGTATCAGTTGTCATTTCAGAAAATCACAGAAAATCAGACTGCACTTCAGTCTCAGATCATTTTGAAATGAGTTCACAATAAGAGTAATGGAACATGATATAGATTGATTTGCAGAAAGCATGTTATTTAAAAGTCAGAGATTGATTAGGATTAAAAATCAACAATTTGTAGACTGCTAGAAATTGTTGCTGCTATATCCCTAACTAGGAAGTTCATCTTTTTTTCATTTATATTTCATTTTTTCTCATGTTGTGTTACATGGACATACCGACATAGATATGGTACAATATGATACACTGACACTCAGTAAATTCTAAAAATTACACATGAAATAGAAGCTTCGTGACCTATACGTGTGTTCAACAAGCATGTTTGATACGTGTCCGACACGGCACAGTTTCCAAATAGAAGTATCCATGATACAATAGCTCGTAAGTGATTTTAGTTTTTCCAGTCTATTTAACTATATTCTAGCAAATTTGTTATGTTGGTATTAAGTTCTGCTTTCATCTCAGTTCAGATATCTTACTACTATTCGAACTCTTTGGCTTCAAATTCTGTTATTACTACTTAAAGATCCTGGATTCCTAACTCTTGTTTTGGGAAATTGGAAGAAAATGTAATATGCTACATACCTTCTTCTGCCAATTAAACAGCTCAATATGCATTCCAGCCAAAAACACATATTTTTCTACTTCTAAAATGATCTCAATTTCATTTTCCATTCATTTCCTGAATTCAATTTTAGCTAAATTTGCTAATTATTCCCAACATAATGGTCATATATTATCGAAATGAATTTGCTCTCTCCACATGCCACAGTTCAAACAATACAATGAATTTTTCCTATTGATCTGTATTGTCGAAATGTTTATCTCAGGTAAGGGACATAAATAAAAAGAACGTAGAAATATACACAGATTAGGAGGACAAAGTTACAGAAGAAAAAGACTGACTTTGTGTCATTTTATCACTGTGATTGAAGGAACCAACATGAAGCCATTCTGAACTTCAGTAAATTGCTCATTCTCCCGTGAAACATTCTTCACAGAGATGGATTGGTCTTCACGGCTGTGAATTCTAGCAGAATGATGAACAGATGTCAAGAATGTTCTCCTTCTCTATGCGTCTTCTTCCCCTTTCTTTACACATGAAGATCGATAAGTCAGTATAAGCTCCCAGTTTGCACACAGACTCATCTCTTTACCTGCATCCAGTTCTTCTCCAACCTAAAATTCTGTTCTAGCCACTTCAAGCGAGACTGGAGTCCTGCGTCTCGCAAAGCATTCAATGAAGTCTTATACAACCGGCCATCCAACCCCGTCCCATCCAGTTTCAGATCTTGCAGAAGCTTCACCAGCTCGTCGATCCTACTGCTCTTCGAGAAAACCCCAACCATTATGCCAGCCAAAATCCTATCAACCTTCCCTCTCTTCGCCTTGAACTCATTATAGAATTTCAGGCACTCATCGAACTCCCTAGCCTTGCTGTATGCGCTTATAATGCTCGTGTAGCTAATCTTATCCGGTGCTATTTCCCTCCTCTTCATCTCCTTCCACAGTTTCTCCACCTGTCTTAGATTCATGAGCCTCCCATGCATGTCGAGCAGAGAGTTATAGACCCAAACATTCGGCTCGCACCTCTTCTCTTTCATTTTCGCTAAAAGTCTCATTGCATCCCTCACCTTTCCACCTTTGCCATACATCGAAATCATATTGGAGTAAGCAACCACGCACCTGTCGAAACCCTTCTCCATCATTTCATGAAACATAGTCTCTGCCTTGTGCGAAAGCCCAAGGCGGCAGTAGACGTTGATGATTGAAGCGTAGGTCACTTGCCCGAACTCACAGTTCAGAGATTTCAGTTGCTCGTACGCTCTCAGTGAAGCCCTGAGCCCTCTTTTTGACACGTAACCGTTGACAACTGCACACAAAATGCAATCTGATACCTTAATCCTCATGTCCTTCATTGCCTCCACGATTGTGATACTCTTCTCCACCATCCCCAGGTCTACATACATCAGCACCAGTTTCAGAAAGACGGCTGGATCTTTAACCATTCCCTTCTCTTTTGCTTCCTCAAAGAGATCTTCGGCGATTTCAGCTTCTCTAATCCCTGCAAAAGAGCAGATCAACGAAGCATAGAATGAATGATTGGGAGAGATCCCTTTTCCAACCATCTCTCTGAAGTATCTGAGAGCTTTGAAAGCTCTCCCTGACCTCCCCAATGAATCACACAGCACGAAATAAATTTCAACAGAGAAAGGTGAGGAATCCAAATCTCTGGACTCAAACTCTAGAAACAAAGAGAGCACTTTGTTCACGTCTCCAACTTTCCTGTAAGCATCCATGATCGACAAATAGCAACTGGCATTGGGTGAGAGGTTCGCGGCCCTCATTCTATCGAAGGCCAACACGGAGCTGCTATACATGTGGAGCTTGTTGTAGCCAAGCATTGCCGAGCCAAAGGCCAAGACAGCAGTCCCCGGCTTGGTTTCAATAACTCCCAGCAATGAATCGACAAGCTTGAACTTTCGCCCCTGAATGCAGTTAGAGATTAATCTAGTGCATGTCGGTCTACTGGGATACACATCGAAAGACTCGAAGTCTTCGCATAAAGTTGAGATAGAGCTCCATTGTTTGGATTCAACCAGACCACCAATCAAAAGGTCGAGTGTTGCTGGTTCAGGTCGGAAATTTGGCTGGTTTTTCGCTCTCTGGTAGTAATCAAAGGCAAGAAGCTGAGTCTGAGAGTCTTTGCATAAACCCCGAATGAGCTCATTCGATATAACAAGATCCGAGCTTGGAGATTGTTGTTCAGTTGTCGAATTAGAAGAGAGCTGGATGATTTGGAGTTTGTTGGAGGAATCTTCAAGAAGAGGAGAGGAGGACTTGGAGGAGTTGATGATGATTAGTTTTCGAAAGCCGAAAGAGGATGAGGGTGGGATAGAGAGGATACTAAAGAGCAGAGCTTTGGAGAGGGTTTTGGGAGGAAGAATGGGGATTAAAGACCAGTCTGAGCTCCATTTGGCCATTGGAGGAGAGGAGGGTGGAGGGAGCACTCATTTCTCTTCATATATACCTTATCTTTTGATGGATGTTTGTGGCCTCCAATATCAAGTGGGCAAGTAATAGAATGACATGTGGAAGATATGGGCACCTCTAGAATTATTTGAACTTTTGTTACTCTTGTAAATTTGGACTAATTAGTGCGTAGAAGGTGAATTTACCAAGCAAAACTACTCAAAGCTCAGGTGATCATTGAATCGAATGACGAAGGATTGGTGGGTTTGATCAAATTGGGTTAATATTTTTCTGAGATCTGTACACAATAAAAAATGGAGTTCGGGTTTCAGACGCAGACCCATACGAGAAAACTTTCTATTCTGCGAAGGCCGAGTCCAAGAGAGGAACCATATGACATTTTATTGAGCTCATGTCTGTGCCCTGCATTAGAAAATGAATCTTATCACCACACATCCAGCTCAATCTTGTATCATGGGGCAGGTTATAAATACAAACCTTGTGAAAAAAAGTACTACTATTACCCAACAGAATTTTATACTAGAAAACACACATATGGACAATCTGCTCATAATCTGAGAGTAATAACCGCAGTATACTCGTATTGATGAAAATTTTCAAGCTTCAATCAACAATACCTTCTTCACAATGGATGCCTTTCCCGTATACAATTCAAGTATTAAAACAAGCCCCAGACCTTGAAATTCCTCAAGTCCCCCCAAAAACCATTCTTGTGACAGGGAGCTACAAATCTCTTCAACAACAGAATTCACTCCCATCTTCCTACACCTCCCAAGAGGCATGAATTAAGAAAAAAGTAATAATGAAACCCAAAATTATCAGTTCGCACGGAATTCCAAGAAAAGCACCAACTTTTGTACAAGAATTTCCCGAGTGCCGTACAGAGGCTTGTCATTCATAATCCAGTTCTTCTCCAAATCAGAGGCTTTAGCGTTTGCTTGCATATCAGATTGGAATGCAGAAATAATCTGATAAACTGATGTTCTTAGAACATCTGCCATGGCATAAGCTTTACCATAGAGAGAACCTCCTCTCCTTTTACTTGGGACCACAGTCAACCCATCCCTTCTTCCTGCAGTTGATGTAGCCCACCTGATGCTTGCCGGACCCATCAAGTGTGTAGGTTGTGGGTTGCTCTTCTTCCCTAAGCAAGCCTCAACTGCTATCAATGTAGATAGCAGTGTTGAGACCACGGCAGTGTTGCAACCAGTTAGTTGAGCAACTCCATACCTATCTTCCCGGTGGGAACGTGCAGTCAGTGCTGCGACTGTCCTTGCACACCATGTACATAGCTGCAAGTAGAACAGAAAATATTAGCTTTAAATTAAAGGTGCAAAATTATTAAACAGAAACAGTTTAATACTTCTAAAGGATGTTAAGGGGTTAAAATTTGCTGGCTCAACCTCATGTTTTCCTATCAAAAATACACAACCAATGTAACAGTAGCTTCTGTAGAAAGCATTAGACAAAAGCTAGCATGCCTACTTTCCTATTAGGAACTGCTGAACTGAAAAATCAATTTAAACAAAACTGATTGTATTACTGAAGTTTACGCCAAAGGATTTATTGAGGTTTCACACCAAAGGATACAGTATGTGCACCATCATTCATCAAATAATCATGTACCTGCCTTGCGGCAGCTGATTGTCTGATTTTACAGAAACATGGACATTAGTATATTGCGAAGCCAATAGCTCCTCTTTCTAGTGAACCTGAATAAATTGACTGGAGTATCACATGAATGGCTGACATCTTTAACCACCACAACCAAACATTTCGACATCATAATAACCATCTAAAGAGGACATCGCTGAGTGATAATATCCATTCGCATATCAAATAATTTTTCTGACTATTTAAAAATCTTTATACCACCACATTTTTTAGAGGTCTACTTTGAAGTCTTTGATATCCTTATTAATGGCAGTATTACCATTTTGATGATTTTAACTTTGTCAAAGTTCTTGTCATGGATTGGTGGCACACTAAGATTTTTTATTGATTTGTAAATGAAAAAGAGAGAAGCACACAAGAAGCTTTATAGGGTTAGCGGTATGACTGCAAGTGCACTAGGAGACAACGTAGAGGACCCAAGGTTGCATGTAACTGCAACCAAGTGTGAAAATTTACCTAAATATGAAAGGGAAAAAATGTAAAGTAAAAGCAATAAAAAAGGATCTAAGATGGGACTGTCAAACCAACAAAATAAAACAGCACAAGGATGAAAAGAGAGGATATCGCCACTGGCTGACCAGCCAATAACTGGGACCCTTAGTCAACCTTGACCAAATTAGGCAGGTGTGGACTGTAATCAGTATGTTATTACTGTAATCAGTATGTTATTTGCAGTCTACCAATCCACCAGAACTCAAGATGAGATCTGGATAGCATTGAGGCAAATTTGTATTGGGAATTTGGAGAAGCTTTGTGGAGGTTTCAATTTGTAATTCCCCTGGGTTAAGAGTAGTACCTTGATCATAATCATCCAATCTAATCTTTGAGGGGAAGGAACCATGTAATCTTCCAAGAGTGAGGACTGATTGGATAACCCAGAGCATCTTCCCAAACCCTGGAGTTGGGAATCATCCAATCTAATAGAAAAAAAACTTAGGAAACAGTGGAGCAAAGTATCACCGACTTAACCATTAGGTGATGTGGACATCACGGCGCTTAGGGGCAGATTCGATCGAGTCTATTTCAGGAAGCGGCGTAATGTAGTTCTTTCGCCTTACCTTGTTTTATTTTAGACTTATTTTATGTCATTTTAGTTGATGTAGTAGGTGTTCTTTTATGGGCGTTTAGTACTACATTGATTATTTTCTACAAGTCCCTTCTTGTAAAGCCTATAAAAGGCCCCTTGACTATTTCATTAAATTATTGAATGATTAAAACTTTCTTCAAGATATCCAGCTAAATTCCCGATTTTATTTACTCTTGAGTTTTTAGTAAGAAGCTTGCGTAAGGGGTGAAAGTCTGAAATCCTATCCTGTTTTGAATTCCAAATTTTAGTTATGATTTTGAAGGTGATTGCGATCCAGGCTGACTTACATCATTTGGTATCAGAGCCTTGGTTTCAATCCCCTTCAAATTTTCTTTTCCAAATTTTTTTTCCTGTTCCAAATCCCTAGATCCAGTTCAAATGAGAAAAAAACTGTAGCCAAAATCCCAAATTTCACCCTGAAAATCCCTAATTTGTTCGTCTTCTTCATCCAACCTCATCATCCCCACAGACAATAGCACATCAGTCTCAGGTCCTCCGCCATCGCGTCTCCATCTCCAACCAACTTCATCATCCCCATCAACTACAGGATTGACGCCTCTGCCGTCTCAATTTCAAATCTGAGGCCTCGTTATCATCAGCCGACAACTACTCCAGTCAGAGGAGGGATCCAGGGCTTCGTCGAGACTCTGCGGTCACCGGATCTCCACTATTCTGCCACGTCACACAAGTTCAGACCGTCGCCGGCACTGATCGGGGCAGACCCGAGCAGATCCAATGCCGTCGCCGAAGATCCTCGCCTATTCCCCACTCGCCGCTCTCACCTCCGCCTTCTGGTGCCGCCAGCGCCCTCAACGGAGCCGTCTGAAGGCTTCGACAGGCAATCTTCAATTTCCTAACGTCGCCGGGTCATCACTCGCCATCGTCGCTGGGCCCTCAACGACGCCCCGGAAGTCTCCAGAGGTTCCTCGGCGGTCAATTCCGCCGAAGCGTCACCAGTCCTTCACGCCCGGAAGACGGATTTCTGTCGTACCCTCGCCTGAGTTGTGTCGCTCTGCCCTAGAGGCGAGTGTAAAGAGTCGAGATCTGATCAACTCTGATCAGATCGAGTCAGATCTGATTTAAAAATCAGATCGACCGGGTCGGAGCCAACTGAAGCCCTACACGACCCGATAGAATCCGACCCAACCCCACTCAACTCGGGCTGTTTAGAACTGGACGAGTCCAACCATCCCAACTCGGTCCGGATCCGCTTGGCTCAGTCCAACTTTACTCGGCCCTGATCCGCGTAACTCAGGCTGAGCCAACTCAGCAATTTGACTCGGTCCAGTACAAGAGCAACTCAGTGATTCCGAAGACCGTTCAGAGCTTGTCTCAAGTCCAAATCGATTCGTTTTCGAGGCAGCAAATTCGTGACGACCAGTACTACGCACCTACAACAGTCAAGTTCAGGTTTGAGCTTCGGTCACCTCCCAGGTAATTTTTAAAAATTTTGTTTAGCTATTCCTGCTACTTAATTGAGATAGCCATTCCAATCTGTTGCAAGGTAGAATCTATTGATTGTTACCCACTACACAGCGAGTTGTGTGATTCTGACCTTAAGTGGTTACCTGACTTGATATTAACTGTGCAACTAAAACTAGTTTGAATCTGTGATCACTAGACTTAATTTGGAATTAACTGTGTTAGCGCTTTTGTCATTGTCTGTACATATATTTTCTTAATCACGTGTTAAACTACATAGCTTAAAGTTGGTATTATTTATTATTGATCTAATCTCTGACTCCTCCTGCATTACATACATATCATTTTAGGACAGTTTGCATTTAGGATCAGCTAAGATCTTGCATGCCTATTAGAAGTGGTAGAACTTTTTCTGTAAAAGAAACTTCGGCATTAATGGGCTCTAGCATTCATGATACACTTAACACACTCATTTCCTTCGACGGGCACTTGAACGGTTGAACCCTCAGGTTTATATAGACTGGCAATTAGCTATGGACCGCTCTTTCCGTTGGCATGGCATGTCTGAAAACATGAATGGCAAAATAGGTCGAGGAAGATTTGCTTTGCCGTGATGAAACTAACGGGACAAGCAAGACAATATTGAGAAAACCTTGAGAGGATGATAAGATATAAAAGGGAAGACCCAGTGGAGACTTGGGAAAGCATGAAGGAGAAGCTTATGTTGAAGTATGTTCCACCGTCATTCAGTCAGCAATTACTGGATAAGTGGAATCGATGGACTCAAGGGAACAAGTCAGCCACCGATTACATTGCTAAGTTTGATGAATATTTGAATCGGTGCGGAACAATCGAGTTAAAGTCTCCCGAACAAACCCTATCTAGGTTTAGGTCTGATCTTAAGAATGATTACCGCTGAGAGCTCATCGCTCAAGGTATCATAACTCTAGAATAGGCGTATCAGCTAGTCACCGATTTAGATGAGTCTAGAGGATCCTATTTTCACCGAGCTGATTTTAGAGATAACTCCAAGAACGCAACTACTAGCAAGCCAAAAGCTTTAACCGATCTTTTCCTGCTCCGAACAAACCTGTCTCCAATTCCTCAAACCAACAGATCTTTCCGGTGCAAAGCCAACCACCTCCGAGAGGAGAACAGTTAGTGAACCAGGAAAGGTCAACCCAAGGACCCAATGCTATAGGTGTCAAGGATATGGACACCTTGCCAGCCAGTGCACGACTCAAACCAAAATCCTCTTTGTGGAAGTTCCTATTGAAGATATAGAAGAAAAAGATGATGATAGAGAAGTGGTTGTGCACCAACTAGATAACTCGGATGCCTCTGTCGAAGAGTATGAATTCAATGGGTGCATCAGCACTGTGGAAGTGACGAAAGTGTAGGCCGAGCCCAATTAGGAGTGGTCAAGTGCACCTTAGCCCAGCCTGAGCCACTCAACGACTGGAGAAGAACTGCCATATTTCAAACTTGCACAAAAATTGAAAACAAGAGTTGCAAAGTGATAGTGGATATTGGCAGCTGCATCAATGTCGTTGCGTCAAAGTTAATCACCACATTGGGGATGAGACCGGTGAAGCATCCAAACCCCTACAAGGTGATATGGATTGACGCTACATCCATAGATGTTTAGGAGAGATCAAATTCCCATCTAGTTAGCCGTGTACACAGAAAATATGTGGTGTGACATACTCCCCATGGATGTTGGTCATATCATTTTGAGTCGACCATGGTTGTTCGACTTAGATGTGACCATATATGAATGTACCAACCAATGTTCGTCCGTCCATAACTGCAAAAAGGTGAAGATTATATACCGAATCAACCGAAACCACCAACCCGAGAAAAAGGGGTTAACAAGGTAAAGACAAAGTGGATATCCTAACTCCTGAAAAGAAAAGTGATAATGGCAAAAAATAAGATGGTAATAAATTTGATTAGCCACGATCAAATTGAAAAGAGCTTCCATGAGGGTTTCACTTGTTGTGCACTCGTGGCTCGAGGCTGATCGAAAGATCGAGGTGCAAATCCCCTAACACATTAAACCAATCCTGAAAGAGTTTTCTGAAATCCTCCCACAAGATATGCCAGGTGAGTTGCCTCCCATGCGAGACATCCAACATGCTATTAACTTAGTCCCACAAGCAACTTGGCCAAACCTGTCCCACCACAAAATGAACCCTACGGAACATGCGGAATTGCAACGGCAGGTAGAAGAGTTACTTGACAAGGGTTTCATCAAAGAGAGTTAGAGCCCGTGTGCAGTTCCCGCACTTTTGGCGCCAAAGAAGGATGGCACGTGGCGTGTGTGTGTGAATAGCCATGCAATCAACAAGATCACCGCCAAGTATCGTTTCCCCATTCCCCATCTTAATGATATGCTAGATCTGATGTCAAGTGCTAGAATCTTCTCCAAAATTAATATAAGAGTGGGTACCACCAAATTAGAATCCGGCCAGGAGACGAATAAAAACTACATTTAAAATTAAAGATGTGTTGTATGAATGGTTGGTTATGCTTTTTGGACTGCCCAATGCTCCTAGCATCACTCAATTGTTTCAGCCATTTATCAGTAAATTCGTAGTGGTATACTTTAGCCGAACTCAGTAGTACCATGTGGGTCATATGAGGCAAGTCCTCCGCACACTACAAGCTGAGAAGTTTTATGCAAACCTAAAGATGTGTGCTTTCTGTACAGACAGGGTCGTCTTCCTAGAATTTGTGGTTTCTTCCAAGGTAGTTTCTGTGGACCCTGAGAAAAAGTAATCTCCGAGTGGTCACAACCCTGAACGATTAGGGAAGTCAGAAGTTTTCACGAGTTAGCCACTTTTTACTATCGGTTCATAAAGAACTTTAGTGTTATCATGGCACCCATAACCGGCTGTATGAAGAGCGAGAGATTCCAGTGGACTCATGCCGCTACCAAGGCTTTTGTAGAAATTAAGAAGATGATGACTGAAGCTTTTGTTATGCGTCTCCCTGACTTTTCGAAGGCGTTTGAAGTAACATGTGACGCATCGGGACTAGCAATAGATGGTGTGCTAAGTCAGAAAAACCATCACGTTGCTTATTTTAGTGAAAAATTAAAAGATGTCCGACAATGATACTCCACGTATGACAAGGAATTTTATGCGATTGTGCAGGCTTTGCGTTTAGAGGCATTATCTGTTACCGCAGGAGTTTGTGCTGTATTCGGACCATGAAGCACTGAAGTAGCTCAACTCTTCGAAGAGGCTAAATGTGAGACACAGCAAATGGGTGGAATTCCTCCAAGATTACACATTTGTTCTCAAACACAAGGCCAGAGTTGAGGATGTCGCTGATGCGCTCAGCCGGCGTGTAATGATTTTGGTAGCTATGAATGCAGAAGTGAATGGGTTCAAGAAATTGAGGGAGAAGTATGACTCATGTCCCGACTTTGGAAAAATTTATGTCACATTACGGGACGGCTCTGTTCGTGAAATGAACGGCTTTCCGTTACAAGACGGTTATCTATTCAGATTTCGTAAGCTATGTATTCCCCGCACGTCCCTTAGGAATTTTCTCTTAGGAAATATATATTGGAGATCTGGCTGGATATTTCGGTCAGAACAAAACAATTAAGGCTGTTGAACACTGATTTTACTGGTCGAGCTTAAAGAAAGATGTCGCTAAGATCGTTGGCCAATATCGCATGTATCAACTGGCCAAGCAACAAAAGCAGATTGCCGGACCTTACACTCCTCTCCCTGTGTCTAATTGCCCTTGGCAAGATGTGAGCATAGATTTCATACTAGGGTTACTAAAAACTCAAAAAAAACACAACTATATCCTAGTAATAGTTAACTGATTCTCCAAAATGGTTCACTTCAGCCTGTGCTCCAAAACTTTTGATGCGTCTCGAGTAGCCGTCTTGTTCTTTGATAATGTTGCCAAGTTGGATGCACGGTTCAAAGACTCGGCCGAGTCGAAGACGAGTCAGCCGAGTCGTATCCGTCTCGGCCCGTTCCGAGACGAGTCCGAGTCATGAGTCGGTCGACTCAACTCAGAGGAGGCCGACTCGGTCGCGAATCGGAGTTTACTCGGTCGACTCGGCATTATGATGATGATTTTGTGCCTCATCGCAATTCAATGTGAAAATAACTACATTAGCATGTATTTATAAATATAGTTTGTGTAATTTACTATATTGTGTATGTATTTTAATATGCTTATACCGACGACGCGTGTATTTATACTTTCGCTTTATGTTTAGCGTGCTAGATGATATATTTTGGACATGCGATACATGAATGTAGATGTTTACATTTTTTTTAAGATTTGTCGTGATTTTTTCAGAATTTTTTGAGCTTTCTATGTAGCGTTTTACGCGTATCGCTCGATACCGATCCGAGTCGCCGAGACCAATCCGTCTCAGTGTCCGCCGAGTCGACAGCCGAGACCGCGACTGTGAACCATGGTTGGATGGGTTACTTAAAACTATAGTGTCCGATAGGAACGTTAAGTTTGTTAGCTAATTCTGGCAAACGCTTTTGCACAAGATGGGCACCAAACTGAAATCCTCGACAGCTTTTTATCTACAAACAGATGACCAAACCGAGGTAGTAAACAGGACTCTAAGAAATCTCCTTAGGTGTCTTGTTGGGAAAAATTTAAAAACTTGGAATCTCATTTTGCCTATGGCTGAATTTGCATACAATGGTTCTGTCAATAGGACTACGGGTCTTAGTCCTTTTGAAATAGTAACTGGCTTTAAACCCAGATAGTCTGTTGATTTAATTCACATAGCTCATCATCATTCTAGGATATCAGACTCTGCATCAGCATTTACATCTCATATACGTGCACTACATGAGGAGATCAGAGAAAGATAATGAAAAATAATGCTGATTATAAAGCTTCTGCAGATTTACATCGCCGATTAAGAACATTTAATGTCGGTGATTATGTGATGGTTTGCATAAGACCTGAGCGGTTTTCTCCGGGAACTGTGAAGAAATTACACGTGCAAAGCGCAGGGCCATTCCAAATCCTCAAGGAAATCAATTCAAATGCTTATGTGGTGGATCTCCCACCAGACTTTGGCATTAGTTGCACTTTTAATGTTGAGAACTTGGTTCCATATAGAGGTACCTTTGATACCCCTTCTGATCCATTTGTAGATGAGCCTACCCAGGACCTTCTTTCTGAGAGCACCCCACTGCCTCCACTTCCCCTAAACTACCTTATGTCACAGAAAGCATAGATTCCATCTTGGATGATCAAATTGTCTCTACTAGAGACGGAGGGACGCAACGCTATCTCATTGAGTGAAAAGGAAGACCTAATTCAGATAATTCTTGGATTACCAAGGACTTTCGGCATCTTGATCCCGACCTACTGGAGCGCTATCAGAGCCAGCAGTAGCTTCCCTCTACACACTCGACGAGGTCGAGTTCTTCCCACCCGAGGGATTGATGAGGACATCCCGCCACTTAGGCCAATTCGATCGAGTCTATTACAGGAAGCAGCGTAATGTAGTTCTTTGCCTTTACCTTAGTCTTATTTTAGACTTATTTTATGTCATTTAGTTGATGTAGTAGATGTTCTTTTATTGGCGTTTAGTACATCGGTTATTTCCTAGAAGTCCCTTCTTGTAAAACTTATAAAAGCCCCCCTTGACTATTTCATTGGATTATTGAATGATTAAAACTTTCTTCAAGATATCTAGCTAAATTTCTGAGCTTATTTGCTCTCGAGTTTTGGGTGAGAAGCCGCGTAAGGGGTGAAAACCCGAAATTCTATCATGTTTTGAATTTCAAATTTTAGTTACGATTTTGAAGGTGATTGTGATCCAGGCTGATTTACATCATTAGGCTTATTGTGTCAACAACAGAGAGGTGAGCAATAGAGCAGAAAGCATATCTCCTGCACTGAAATCATCAACTACGAAAGAGATTCAATACAAAGGGTGAGAAATAAGGAATTAGCCCTCCAACAAGGAAAAGAAGGTATATGAGTGAAATGGGGGGGGACACCATCGAACTGCCAGTCGCACCTTTTGAATTTTTTTTAGAATCTGCACTTCCCTTCCTCTCAAATATCTTATTGTTTCCCAAATCTCAGTTATTCTAATTAATTACATCACATAGAATAAGCATATTCACAGTGCTCATATTGTGCATGTGTGTTTTTTCCCCCATATTCTCCTCCCATAGTTGAATGTTTTGAAAACATGAAATAGATCTTGATATGTATTAGCAAACATGTATGCAAGAGTTCTGGAGCAATTTTGATGTAGAACGGGAAGGGGAGATGGAAAGAAATTAGGGTTTAGAGATAACCACCAAGGAGATCTCTCTCCCACCCATCACATCACTATTCAGAGATTCAACATAAAGCAAAATATTTGCAATGCAGGTTTAAATTTTCAAATCCACTGAACTACCAAGTAACTACAACATTTGGCCTTTTATAGACCCATACAAATAGAAGTCTTTCATCAAACCCGATATGGGACTAAAACAAAAGAGAAAAATAAGGCTAGCCTAAAATAAAGAGTAAAAAAGCCTAAACAAAAGTAAAAACTAATGATTCTCATCAATTCACCCCAGCTTCAAAAAATCGCCACTGGTGAATGGCGACGATGTGAATGAAGTCGAGCTAGGTAAGGCTGCAAAAAACAAGTCACTAGAGTACGAAAACAAGTCAGATTCTCGACACTGAATACCGAGCTGATTCTAATATCACGAGAAATATCAAAATCGTAGGTGCTGAAACCAAACCTATTCAAAAACCTTGTATGGATCACTGCGTCAAGTTCGAAGCCTTTTCAAAGTCCACAATAGGAACCTCTCTGAGTGCACTCTAATTAGCACCTCATCGCCTATTGCAAGTTCCTGCAACAACTTGTGAGACTGCAACCGCGGTTCAAGGTATCGACCGAGTCGGATACGACTCGACCGCTGACGGTTCGACTCGGACCCCCCGAGTCGATGGGTGGGCGCCGAGTCGACCTGGGTCGGGTCCGACTCGGACTCGACTCGGTCAACTCGGCCGAGTCATCTGCGACTCAGCCGAGTTGACCGAGTCGAATCCGAGTCGGACCCGACCCGGGTCGACTCGGCGCCCGTGAATCCCAACTTAAAGGGACAGAGAGAGAGATCAGATCTGATCTCTCTCTCACGTTGACCCCTCTCTCTCGCGTTCTGCAACAGGAAAGGAAAACCCCCGTCGCCGTCGCCGTCGATCCTCGCCCTCGCAGGTACCTCTCCCTCTCTGTCTCCGTCTCTCTCCCTCTCTCTCTCAGTCTCTCTCTGTTCTCTCTTTGTCCCTCTCTCCCTCTCTGCCTCCGTCTCTCTCTCCCTCTGTGTCCCTATCTCTCTCCCCCTCTCTGTCTCCGTCTCTCTCTGTCCCTCTCCCTCTCTGTATTCGTCTCTCTCCCTCTGTCTCTCTCTGTCGGACTCCCTCTCCCTCTCAGTCTCTCTCCCTCCTCTCTCCCCGTGTCTCTTTCTGTCCCTCTTTCCCTCTCTGTCTCCATCTCTCTCTCTCCCCTCTGTCGGACTCTCCCTCTCCCTCTCCCCTCTCTGTGTCTCCCTCTCTCTCCCTCTCTGTCTCCGTCTCTCTCTGTTCCTCTCTCCCCCTCTGTTTCTCTCCCCTCAGGCCCTCTCTCCCCCTCAGTTTAATTTATTTGAGTTTAATGTAATTTAATTTAGGTTAGTTTAGTTAAACTTAATTTAAGTTAATTTAATTTAATAAATTTTGTAATTATAATTAAGTTAGGTAATTTAATAATTTTATTGAAGTTAGGTAACTAAGTTAGTGTAGGTTAATCTAGTATAAACTAGTTTAGTTTAATTTAATTTAGTTTCATTTAATTGAGTTTAATTTATGTTGTTTTAATTTAGTTAATTTTAGTTTTAATTTAATTTAACAGATAATTTTTTTAAATTTCAGTATGGTTCCAAAACAACGTGATATTGGATGGGAACATGGTACCCCTGTTGGTGAAAGTAGAAAACTTGTGAAGTGTAATTATTATGGGAACAAGTCCATGGTGGTATCACTAGATTGAAGCAACATATAGCACAAGTACCCGGTCAGGTGGAAAGATGCTTGCGAGTATCAAAAGAGGTATCTCAAATAATGAGACATCTTTCTGAAGGTAGCAAAGAAAGAGCGGCCATAAAATCTAAAAAAGAGCGACTTATGAGATTTTTAAGTGAGGAAGATTTTTATGATGTGACCGATAAAGATTCTGATAATGAAATTAAAGAAATTGATAGTTTAGAAGGAGTTGAAAGAAGACAACTAAAACAAGCTATGAAAGAAAGTCGTGAATGGCTTGGAGATCGGCAGAATGAGTTGATATTGGTGGCAGTAGTTCGCAGCCTTCAGGATCAGGGATTAATCGTGGATTGCGTCAGAGTATGACTATGAGAGAAGCTGAAATTCCAGCCCGTGGTATTGATCCTTATATGTTCCCAATAAAATAGAAATCAATCAAAGCATGTTCTCAACTGAGAATATTAAAAAGGTTAGAAAATCATGGCAAAATTCTTTCACTACAATGCAATACCATTCAATACAGCTGATAGTGGTTCTTACTATCAAGACATGATTAATACTATTACGGAGGCAGGCCCAGGTGTAAAAGGCCCTACAGGGTACCAAATTGGCAATCTATATTTAGAGGAGGAAATGAAAGAAATTGAAGTATATATTGCTTCAATAAAAACAAAATGGCCGCAGTATGGTTGCATAATCATGTGTGATGGTTGGAATTCTCGGAATAGAAAGCCTATTGTTAATTTCATGATTTATTGTGATAGAAGCATGATCTACCATACTTCTGTTGATACTACTAATATCTCGAAGACTGTTGATTATATATTCTCGCTAATGGATAAAGTTGTTGATGAAGTTGGTGAAGAAAATATCGTGCAGGTTGTAACAAATAATGAGGCAAGTTTCAAAGCAGCTGATCACATATTGATGGAGAAGAGAAAACATTTGTTTTGGTCTCCCTGTGCAGCACATTGCATTGATTTGATGCTTGAAGATATTGGCTCTGTGAAATCAGTCAAGGAGACATTAGATGATGCTAAGATGATCACATCATTCATTTACAGTAGCCTCAAGGTGGTGAATTTAATGAAGCTATTTACCAGAGATAAAGATTTGTTGAAACCAGGTATAACACGGTTTGCCACCGAGTTTATTTCTATTGAAAGCCTTATTCGCTATGAGAGATTTGAAAAGAATGCGTACGACTACCGAATGGCGTGAATTCAACAAGGAGTAGAAGAAGTGTGCGAGATAAGGAATCTAATCTCATTCTGACTGTACTAGTTTTGGAAGAAGGCAAGAGAGGTCCAAAACATTATGGATCCTCTTGTTAGAGAGTCTTGAAGATAGTGGATCAGGACAAGAAACCTACATTATCTATTATATATGAAGTTATGGATAGAGCAAAATTGACTATAAAGACATTAAATAAGAACTAAAAGAAGTACTGAGATATCATTGATAGAAGATGGGAGGGACAATTGCATAGACACTTGCATGTTGCTGGTAATTCATTTGCCTAAAAATCATATTTGTTGACTAGAAATTGAAACTGTCATATCATAACAATCATGTGCTTACATTATTGCAGCATATTTTTTCAATCCAACACTCCAATATTCAAAAACTTTTCTACACATCCAGAAGTGAGAAATGGATTAAAGGAGGTCATTAAAGATTGGAGCCAGATTTGAATAAACAAGCAAGAGCTATTAATGAGGTAATAATAATTTATTTATTTCAACGATATAATGTTATGTAAATATTAATACTTGTGATGTGTATTCTCATAGATAAAATTATTTGTGGATGGAGTTGGAGAATTTGGAAGCTCACTGACTAGAAGAGCAATGTAACAATCTAGTCAGAGCAATGTAACAATCTCTTCCAGCTGATTGGTGAATTAATTATGGCGAAGACGCTCACAATCTACAGAAAATTGCCATCAAAGTTTTAAGCCAAACATGTTCATCGGGTTGTGAAAGAAATTTGAGCATGTGGTCGCTGATTCATACAAAATTGCGCAACCGGTTGGCAATGAATAAGTTGCATAAACTAGTATTTGTGATTTACAATATGCGGTTGCGAGTAAGAAACTTGACATGCAAAAGCGACACTGATGATTTTTACAACCCAATTGATCTGAACAATATTTTCAATGATGATATTTTGGATGAGTAGATTCGTGAGGGAGACTGATGTTACCACCAGATGACTTAGGTTGGTTGGATGAAGGTATTCGTCGTAGTGACGAAAGTGGCGGTGATGGCGGTGATGATGGTGGCGGTGATGGCGGTGATGGTGATGACGGCGGTGATGGTGGTAATGGTGGTAATGGAAGAGACTCATGGTGTTGGTGAAAGCCAACGAGGTGGTGCTATAACATGAGATTCAGAATATTATGCCACATAAGATACCGATTATGGAGGTCGGGCGAGGATTTCACAACAGCATAGGCATTTGGATTGGTTGGTCGATTTCAGTTCTAGCGATGATTATTCGAGTGGACATGATAACTACTCACATGGTCATCATAATCTTGAAGGTCATTTACAGGGGTTGGGTTTGACATTTCGCCAATATTCTGGCACTGATTATTCTAACAATGGTGAATATTCTACTAGCAGCACTGAATATCGAGGTTTTGGGTATTATCACCATGGAGCTAATATTGCACAACCCCTACAGCATATTACTCTGATAGTGGATCCTCTGGCTAATCATCTCAGCCTACAGAATCTCACCCACAAACATATTATCCTTATAGAAACTATATGCCTTGTTTCTATACTTATCGCGGGATGATGATAATGATGATTTTGTGCCTCCTCGTAATTCAATGTGGAAATGACTATAGTAGCAGGTACTTATGAATTATTTTATGCAATTTACTATATTATGCATGTATTTTGATATGTTTCTACCGACGACGCTTGTATTTATGATTTCACGTTATGTTTTGAGTGCTAGGTGATGTGTTTTGAATATGTGATACATGAATTTTGATGTCCACATTTTTATGCTTTGTCATGATTTTTTCATAATTTTTTTGGCGTTCTATGTATCGTTTTGCGCGTATCGTCCGAGTCCGATCCCAGTCGCCGAGACCGATCCGTCTCGGTGCCGACCGAGTTGGCAGCCAAGACCGAGACTTTGAACCACGTCTGCAACAATTGGTAATTACAATTGTTGAATGTCATTTGCCCTATTGTGTGAACATGCAACTCATGCAAATATGGTGCACGTGATTCAACTATGACAATGAGTTTAATGCCTATGGGAAGAGGGAGAAGACTGATGAAATTCCTAAGCATGGTAGTAGATCTATCGATCAGAGCTTCCGGTGAAGATTAGAATCTATTCACTAGGTAACATGGTGTCTTGTTGTTTTTATCGGTGACTGTTCCCTCCTTATTATTCCTTACATTCGGCTTAGGCTTAGCAGGCTTCAACACTATTCTTTTCCTTTGAATTTAAATTCACAAGTGTTAAGACTTACCCAGACTGATCACATCCAAGTTATACAACCAAGACCTACCCAACAAAATGTGTGCAACGTCTATATCTAAGACATCACACCAAGCACGGTCCTAGAAGCTAGACATGTGAATAGAGACCTGACAATGTGGATAATAAATTGAGTAGCCTTATCAACCAATTTACATTGTATGGGTAGAGATGTGGTTGAGTTTTAAGAACCATCTTCTCAAAAGCTGTCTTGACAATAATATCCGCACAACTACCCCATCTATCAACTTATAATTATTTTTCTCATGTGTAATTTAGGTATGGAACACACTAGACTTACGCTAGTCCTCTTCTCTAACAGCTGTGTGAAAACCTAACGACACCCAATTGGACCTAGAGACCCCAACATCATCATCAGAATCAGTCGCACTACCAATTGGATCATAGACTACTGTGTCGATCTCATCATCAGCTTCCCTAATTAGAAGGTTCTTAGAGGGTTACTGTGAAGCAACGTGACCATAGCCTTGACTTTTAAAACACAGACTATCATTAACATTCTTAAAAGATTCACTTATCACAGACTTGCCCTTAGGGTCTCTAATGGCGTGGGTGTTTGGGTTAGGTTGCTCCGCTGCTTTAGGAATGATCCTACGATCCTACGCTCTGAAGAAAATCTAAAGGAGGTTTCTACGTCTTGAGGTGGCTGGTTGGTTTGTTTAAGGTTATCTAACTTATGGGAGTGAATGAACATACCTCACTGGATATCTGACCTCAACTCAGAATGAAACCTAGAAATGGCTTGGTAGGAGTCTTCTTGCACCACACAACGTAGGGTTAAATCATCAAATTCGATAGTGTAATCCTGAACTGACCTGCTACCCTGACAAAGGATGTGCAGTTTATCTAAAAAACAATGCTTATTAGAGTCGGGAAGGTATTTCTCCTTAAATTTTATTTTATTTCCTCTCAAAACTCTATGAAAGCCCCACACCTTATGTACTCCATCTGTATCAAGATCCAGTAAATCATAACTGAACTTGTAAGTCTCATTCTAGCAAATTGAATCCTGCTTTCTTCAGTAAACCTATACCAATCAAAGTAATAATCTAGGCTTATCATCCAGTCACTAAAAATCTTCAGATCAAGGATACTGTCAAATGTTAGAAGATCTATCTTAATCCTACGGATTATGTCATCTTCATTAATCCTAGATCTGCTAGTACTCTCATCCCTTCTCATATCGTTGCAGTTCACCCTACGCGATCCGTGGTTCTTTAAAAGTTTCTTCATTAGATTTACTTTCGAACCCATCTACTCTAAGCTTTACGTCTTGAAGCTCCTAAAGGATTAGGTCTAGTTTGGCTTTCATATCTAGATGATCGGAAGATAGGTTCTACCATTACGAAAGCGCATGCACTATCTAAGAATGCAAATGCAGTACACACAATCACACGGATATAAACAATTTCCTACGTGTCACTAAATGCGTGTACTATATGATCAAACGAAAAAATATTTTCCTAGTGGCTCCTAAAATGAATATACAAATGACTCCAAAATGAAAGATGCAAATAAGTAGCAAGTTAGGCAACTAACAGTAGCAACTACACTAGCAATCACCACAAATCCACTATAGGTATGCAAGACATCACAATAATGTAAGGTGAGTTTAGAGAGTACCAAAGACGATTGAAAAAAGCACTGATACCAAGTAGTTGCTCCAAACAAAGTGGCACAAAGGATGGATCTGTTGCCAAAAAGCTTTGAAATCTTCTCAGTGGATCCTAAACTCGGTTACATATCTAACGCTTCAAACAGAACTCGAATTAGACTCCAAACAGGGCTGAAACAGACTACAAAAGGTTGTGTTGCTGCTGGAACAGGACGGCTCAGATCGGAGCCGATAGCTTCTGCTTGGCTCGAGTGACGTCAGCGTCGGCTCGGGCGGCTCAGGGTCGGCTCGGCTCAGTGGCTCAGGTCGAGCTAATGACGTCAGCTTCGGCTCGCGACGGCTCGATTCTAGCTGTGAGCAGGTCGGTGCAAGAACTGTAGTGGATCGAGTCGCTTCGTGGGCTTAAACCCAACAACTTGGATTCAGGTTGGGTCGGAATTGAAGATCCAACCCGACCAAAAACCTACAGATCATGGCTACAATTTGTAAATGGCGGTGACGCTCCAACAATGAAGGAGATCGATGGTGGTCTGCTGCGATCTGAGGCGGCTGTGAACGTTGATGTCGATGTTGATGTCAAAGACGACGACAAAGGCGAAGGGGAAGGCGGTCGGCGGTGTTGTTGGTGTGCAGTCGCGGCAAGGAGCTCTGGCGAAGACGATGAGAAGACAGTGAGGATGATGACTCAGCGGCGGAGGACAAGGACTTGACAGCAACAGGATGTGGATATGCGTCGAATGGTGAAGACAAGATCTGTGTCGTGTTGTTGTAAGAAAGATGGGGGAGCGGCGATGAGAAGTGTCGTCAGTTGAGTTCTCATCGACTGAGTTCTCATCGGCAAGGAGATCTCCTCGACGAGTTCTGGAAGGAGGAAAAGAAGATGATTCGACGGCGCAGCTGAAGACGGCGGCATGATCGGCGGGGTGGCGTGACGGTGAACTCAGGGAAGACAGTGGCGATGGGATGGCAGTTGCTAGGGTTATTTGGGTTTGGGTTGGGGTGTTGGGGAAGAACATGAATAGCAACTTTTTTATTTTTCTCTTTCTTTATTTTTCTTTTTCTTTTCTTTTTTTTAAAATCCGATCTAGGATTTTAGATTTTTTTAATACTTTTTGAACTAGAGAAATGAAAAGGGGAAGAAAATATCCACAGTTTTGTAGAGGAGACTAGTTTTTTTGGAAGGAAAAATTTTATGGAGGAAGAGAAGAGCAGGAATTTTAGCTCTGGTATCAAGCTGATGTAAAACGGAAAAGTGCGATGGAAAAGAAATTTAGAGATGAAGATTAATTTTGGCTTCACCACCAAAAAGATCTCTTAGGAATCACTAGTTTTTACTTTAATTTAGGCTCTTTTACTTTTATTTTAGGTTAGGCTTATTTTTCTCCTTTATTTTAGTCTCATATCGGGTATGATGAAAGATTTCTATTTGTATGGACCTATAAAAGGCCAATTGATGTAGTTACTTCATAGTTCAGCAGATTTGAAAATTTAAATCTACATTGCAAATATTTGCTTTGTGTTGAATCTCTGCATAGTGTTGTGCTGAATGGGAGAGAGATCTCCTTAGTAATGAAGTCAAAATTAATCCTTATCTGTAAACCCCCCAGGTTCTAAATACTCGATATCGGAACGCATCGGATAGAAGTTTTTCATATCGGATATCGGATATCGGGGTAGACATCAGGGATACGCGCGCATATCGGACGTTCATATTGACACTATATATAATGAAACACTGATAACTAAAAGTTGGTTTAGTGTCATAGATATCTACCTAATAAAAATAATGTATATGCATGCAAAGACAGTAAAAAACAATGTACATTTGCACACAGTCGTACAATAAATAAGTTATTTCATATCGGATGATATTTCGGGTGATTTATCGCCCGTATCGAGCGATTTATTGGCCATATTTCAAATATCGGCTGTTTTTTGCTGCAAACGATATGGCGAACAATTTTCCCATATCGTATCGGCAGCAAGCAAAAAAAGATATATCGGCCGATATCTCGGCCGACTCGGCCGATATTTAAAACAGGGGCTAAACCCCAATTTCTTTTTCTATCCCTTCCCGTTTTACATCAAATTTTGTATTATTAAGAAATTATTGTTCATGTGAGTGCATAGTTGTAAAAAGCCCGCAAAAATCATGCTTGAGTTCTCACTTTCGCAGTGTCCACTTTGGAATGTTTTAGCCCCACTTAAAGTTTTAGAAGATTTTAGCATTATCATTATATGTATTCTCTTGTTATGTTGATTTTATTGTTATAAATAAGATTTTAGTGTTAATTTTTAATTTTCTTCATCAGTTATGAATTTTTTTAAATTTTTTATGTTTTTATTATTTTTTATTTTCAAATTCTTGTTGTGTTTTTGCCGCTAAAGCCTAAGGCCTGCCTCCCACTTTGCCCCCCACCCTCCACAACATTGTGTGAGTGTGCGCACGCATGCGTTGATATTGCTTTTTATCTCTTATTTTTTTAGGGCATGGTGGGATCAGGTTTATGTCAGTTATGTTACCATTTGCACTTGATTAGTTTGCTACTAGATTAGCAAGATGCAACAACCATGTTCCACCATTAGAAGCTCCTCAGAGATGTTAAGAGGGTAGATATAAAAATAACAATGGAATAGTTAGGTCTTAGGGAGTTGCTTAACACAAGGTTCAAAAGATTATATATATGTCTTTACCGAAAAGGTCATACAAGATAATTACCCAAACCATAGTATATTTGAACATACAATTTTTTTGGTTATAATGAATATTCTTATAAGATGCTGAAGAGTTTCTACGACATTACAGCTAAGATCCGCCAAAAACATTTCTTGAGAAAGAACTAAAATTAATGCCATCCCTAAGTATGTGCCAGATACATTCAATAGCATGGGAATGAATGCAACCTTGCACATAGGCCCAACAGTATGATGTGACCAGATTTTGACTTTGTACCGTTGGTAGGTTATGCAACCTAAAATGCTCATGTTGTGTAACCTAAAAAGCTCAAACTACATGCTTCCCATGCTCCATTATTAATGCTCCATCCAAAGCAAGCAGATTATTTGCCTTCCCAAATAAAGGTATCTTAAAGGCCAAAGTATAGCTCAGAAAGGAACTTCTTAAGAGTTTAAGTCTAATGCCCAAGGTGACATAATGAAGTAAAGCATTGATAGAACCCTTTAGGTGTCCAAGTGACAAAATGTTGTCAATATTGACAGAAGAAAGTTGATGACATGTCATAGTGCATAGAAATAATACAATTAAAGGTTCCAGTAGAGTTTGAGTCTAATGAACTTGAATGTGCCAACTATACCAGAACAATATTTGCTCAGAATCAGTTTCATTTCTGTAACAATTGTAATAATTGTAATAATAACCAACACATTGACCTCTCCTCTACCTCTACCAAAAGCCCTCCGCCCTTCCCCCGACACGAACCGCTCCTGATCTGATCCCGAATCAAACAACCCGATAAATTCACCCCCGACGAGAACGATATGATATCGAAAGCGTTCAGCTCCATCTCCTCCGTCTCCTCCTTCTCGTCGTAAAATTTCATCATGGCCGTCCCTTTCTCCAGATTCATCCCTTTTTAACCACGGGTCGTGCATAAGTTGTTCAAACTATCATGGAATAAAACTCATGTGTCACACCATGAAGCTTTGGACAAGGGTAATTGAACACAGATTAAGGCAGAATGTTACAATATCAGAGAACCAGTTTGGGTTCATGCCAGTGTGATCGACAACAAAGACTATTCATTGCTTCGTCAACTTATAGAGCGATTTCGGAGATGAAGAGAAATTTGCATATAGTCTTTATTGATTTAGAAAAAGCTTATGATAAGGTGCCAAGAGAGGTATTATGGTGGACATTGATGAAAAGAGAGTCCCCATCAAATATATTGACATAATCAAGGATAGGTACGATGGAGTAGTGGCAAATGTCAGAACTTGTGAAGGTATAACAAGCGATTTTCTATCACAATTGGATTACATCAAGGATCTGCATTGAGTCCTTCTTATTTGCCATAGTGATGGATGAGCTTACTAGAACTATTCAAGATGAGATACCGTGGTGTATGCTATTTACTGATGATATTGTCCTAGTCGATGAGACGAGAGCTGGGATAATGTCAAATTAGAGTTATAAAGGAAAACTCTAAAATATCAAGGTTTTAGATTAAGGCCAAAACAGAGTATATGGAGTATAAATTCAGTAACAGGGATCTAAGATTATAGTATTGTGAGACTAGATGGACAAGAAATACCGATGAGTAGTCATTTTAAGTACTTTATTTCTATTATCTAAAAAGATGAGGAGATCGATAGTGATGTCAACCATAGGATCCAAGCTGGCTGGTTGAAATGGAGAAGCGCAACAGGATTTTTATGTGATCGTAACATTCCGTTATGGCTGAAGGGAAAGTTTTATCAGACTGCTATTAGGCCAACTTTGTTATATGGCACAAAATGTTGAGTTATAAAAAGATATCTGCCCGGAAGATGAGTGTAGCAGAGATGTGCATGCCTCGTTGTATGTGTGATAACACGTGGAGAGATAAGGTGAGAAATGAGGATATTCGTACTAAGATAGGTGTAACCTCTATAGAAGAAAAGATGAGAGAACACCGCCTATGATGGTTTTAGTCATGTGCGATGTAGACCTACAGATGCACCAGTCCGGCGAGTAGAGCGTATCAATTTAGGGCAAGTTAAAAGAGCGCAGGGGAGACCAAAGAAAACATGAATGGAGGTAATACGAAAGATATAGAGGCTAAAGGTTTTAGTGAAGGCACATTGCTTGATAGGAATGAGTGGAGACAGCTGATCCATGTACCCGATCCGGCGTAATTTTCTTTGGTCATGTAGCCTATCCCAAATACTTGGGACACTTAGTTGTTGTTGTTGTTGTTAACCTACTCTAATCCATCTTGTGATGACTAAGTTACTAACAACAGCACCCAAATGTTCGAGATACCAAGTGATGTTTGTTGTTGGTTCCTTATCATAGTTTATGTAGCATTCTTAAAGTTGCTTTTCTCAAAAATAACCAACTTAAAGACACACATGAAGTTCTTAGATTTCCCCACTTCTGTTAATTTGTAGGCCATCATTTTCTTCATGGTGATTGGAAAGTCAACAAGTCATACATGTGTAAGCTAGGTAGGTATGCTTACTGAAAGGTTATACACCTAAATCGAGTGCATTTTAGATAGCAAAGCAGAGACCTGGATGAGTATACATCACATGTTGCTTGGTCAAGATAGAGTTAGTACTGTGCATGGTTAAATCCACTGAAATTGACAGCAAACAGTAAGTGCAACCCTATCACCAAAGTCATGAAGATAAAAAAACAAGGATGTGAAAATCTCCTTGTTATAAAGAAATGTCATCAGGAAAAATCAACTAGTAGGTTTCAGAGTTTGCGGTGTGTTGTCCCCAAAGACCAACATGCCAAGTTGTTCACCAATTTCTTCACACTCTTCTTACAAAATCTAGCAATCTTCTTCAACAATTTTGACCCTTTTAGTGCTTCAATCAAGAAAGTACAGAGCACATGAAATAAATGGTTAAAACTTACGAAACCGATGAAGTATAGACCACAAATTTGAAAAATGAAGTGAAATTATGTTCACAGATTTCATTACACTAATAGGTATGCAATTGGATCTTGCTTTTCATCCGCTAGTAGTTCATTCTTTTCAGGCAATGTGCAAAGCTTACATGTAGTTACAACTCAATGATACATTCGCATGCCAGTTCAAATAGAAGAAATTTCTTAACTGCTTGAAGACATTGATATGACAACAAAAAATGAAAGTTCCTGTAAAAGCTGGATTATTCCATGCCTAAAGTGAGAACAGTACCTGAAGGTCATTGAAAGCTTCATGAAGTTTTAATCCACATGAGTACCACTAGCGAGGTCAACTGCTGAGCTAATAGTTCTGACTTATCCACAGAAAAACCTTCTAAACCCTCCCCGAGCCTTGATGTGAACTGTTCTAGAGGCCTCAAGCATACAGATATGATTCTCCTGTAAGTTTCACCAGTCTCTTCAAAAAAGCGGCTCGACGCCAAGGTTCAACATTACTCTCAGAGACCATACATAAATCAAGATATGCGAGATACTGCAAAAGAGATCTTGGTGTGCTTTTGTTCCAATGCTTCAAGAAGCACTTCACTTGGATTTGTTTCTGCTGCAGCAGATCCCTGTGGTGGTGCAAAGAACACCTCCTTGCATGAATAACCTACAGCACGATTGCAGAAGCCTATATGAGGATGAGAAAATGAAACTAAAATGAATTATACCTTCATTAAAACTACAATGGCACTAGTTGTATGATGAAATAAGTAACAGGGGTGAGTCAACCCAGATGGGTTAAAAAATACAAGTTAACAAACTATGAGAAGGAATGAAATTTTCCTTCAATATCCCTTGACACTGGGGGAAAAAACGGTCAAAAGAAACTCAAGTGAAGATGTCCAAAACCAACTGAAGTAATGATGACTTAGTTCCCAACAAATAGAAACAGCTGATGTCCCAATGTAAAAGTATACAGCTCACCAATGACTGCACAGTGTGCTTTTCCTCTTAAATTGATCCGTCAGAATCATCATAAGCACAGTTGAACATAACAATGCCACAGTTGATAGCTTCAATGCTTGGTGGAGAGATAAGCCAGCCCCCTTTTAAAAGCTGTAGAATAGAGGTCGCTGCAAAGTGAAATAAACGCAAAAAAACCCGATGAGAATAGTCAGCCAAAGAAAAACAAGCTCACAAGAAGATACGATAAGAAGCTCTAAGTATTGCAGATTATTATGGCATAGAATCTTCAAAGCAAAGAAACTCCACAAGAGCTCATCATTAGTTTTTCTTTTCGAGACTTCTGGTCAGAGTCAGTTACTACTTCTCCTTTTCTTACCTATGTTTTTCTTTTGGTCCTTCTCATGTTAAGATCCAATATGGATTTTTCCTTCTTCCAGACATTGAGATCACTCTGTTATCTATTACCATCTAATTTTGACAAGGCTACATTTAAGATAGATAGAACAAATGAACAAGAATTAAGCATGAAATTCCATGTGCACCTATGCTATCAGAACGTGTTGCTAGTAACTAACTTACATAGATTAAGTACTTTGATGAAAGTGTCTACTCATTTGAGAAACATGTAAAATAATTAACATTGATAAATTAAAATAATAGCCAAAGTAATGAATACAATACTGGCTATCTGAAAGGTTAACTGTTATGAACCTTATTTTACAACAGACTTAGCCATGTTATTGTGTAAGGTCATGACGCGCACACGCATGCAGACATGCGAGCACGCGTACGCGCGCGGCACACACACACAAAAACAAGTTTTTGTGATCTATTTGTTCATAACCTTGAGCTTCAACAGCTTATTCTGCTGCTATATCTACCCAAGCTTATTCTGCTCCTAAGGTAAATACAGTAACAGATTCTTTCTTTTGACACATAACCATTGAAAAGAAATTGCCTTGTATTGACATAATACCACATACCCAACAAGCTTCAGAACCCGTCTCAAAACATCCAAAGCACAAACACTTAATATCAGCAGTCCTACTCATAGAGAAAAGCTCAAAAGAAATTCAACCTCACTGTTCATCAAACACCCACTAGACATCAACAATAGACCAGCCCTTTATCTCCAACAAGCAAAATCTAAGCTTTTGAAATGCAACATTTCAGAAACGGGTGTTGTGAATTTATACATTTAACACACATTTAGTGCATTTGCGCTTTAACCATTCAAACAGTAATTATTGGACATTGCATAATACACATGAATCACACAAACATCATTACTATCTCATAAATCACTTAAAAGCCTATAATACAATCATGATCAAAAACTAAAAGAGTTCAGTCAGACAATTCATCAAACACTTCATATCCATCGTAAACCAACCAAACCCAACAACCATTTCTTACCTGAACAATAGGAAACCTTAAGATCCAGCGGCTCCGGGAAACATAATACACCCCATAAACCAACCCAAGCACCAACCCCCTCAATCCAACCCCAACCAGCCTCAACCTCCCCAATCCGTCATCTCCACCCTCCCGCACACCGCCACGGCGGCGAGAACCCGGAGACCCCGCATACAGTCAGGAACACAGCAGAGGCCAAGCTCCGCCTCACCCGGCGGCGGACGTCGGGGGTGTCGGCGTGGCCGGAGAAGCCGCCGACGAGGGACCTGAGAGGGACTTGAGAAGGAAGGAGGAGAGGAGGGAGAGGGGGGCGGCGGGGTCGGGGTGGGGGGAGGAGAGGAGAAACAGGGAGAGGGAGAGGAAGAGGAGGGAGAGGCGAAGAGGAGGAAGGAGAGGAGAGAGAGTGGGGGAAGGGAAAGGGAGAAAGGGGGAGTGAGGATGTATGAGGGCGGAGGTGATGGACTGCCAGATGAGGAACCCTAGCCACCGGTTCTTCATGATCTCGGCCGGCGGCGCAGGAGGAGATGATGACGGCATGACGACCAGCGATGAGGGAAGGAGGGAGAGGGGAAAGGGGGAAGAGCGAGGGAGAGGGCTCACGGTTTTTGCTTTGAATTGACGGTGGATTTGATAGTGCCGGGAATCCCAAAGGACTCTCCCTTTTAAATAGAAAGAAAAAGAAAGTCAAAAAGTACTCACACATCAAAAAAAAATTATAAGATAATAATGAATCTTATGCAGTCGCACAGTGAAAAATTAGGATATCTGTTTATTTTTATAAGAATAAAACAATATAGAAATAGTTAAATAGTAACATGCTTTTAGTTTTTACCCCTTAATAATTTTCTAGAGCACTTGATTATCACACACACTTCATTTTATTTTTTTTCACTTAGGGCTCGATTATTTGGCAACATGAAGAGAGAAGAGAGGGGGATGGTTATTGAGGACTTGACACGTGGCCATAGGAGGAAAGGAGGCAGATCGTTTGCTGGAGGAGGTAGCTGAGGTCGCAGATGAGGGGAAGAACTTCTCCCCTCATTTTGACTGTGGATGAGGGGTGGAACATAAGAATCGAGGCATTGAGAGAGCAAAAACATTTGGACAAGACCAGAGAGCATCCATCACAGTAAAAGAACCAGAGGACTGCATGCATTTGGACAAAAGCAGAGGGCAGCTAGCATGTGTGTTTGAGTGTGTGTCTGTGTGTGATCGAGTGTGTCTGCGTGTGTGGGTAAGCTGTTATGGGCGTGTGTCTGTGTGTGAGTGCGTGCGCGCGCGTGTTTCTATATGTGTGGATGCGTGTGCATTTGAGAGAGTGTGTGTGTGTGTGTTGGAGGAAGGCTGTTATGGGAGTAAGTGTGTGTTGTGTTGTGTGTGTGTGGGAGGGGGGGTGGGGGGTGTTTGAGTGTGTGTGTGTGTGTGTGTGTGGTGTGTGTGTGTTTTAGGTGCGCGGCGGGGTTTAGGCTGTTATGGGGGGGTGCGTGTGTGTTTATGTGTGTGTTTGTGTGTGTGTGTTGGGGGGGGGGGTGTTTGAGTGTGTGTCTGTGTGTTATTTGACTCTATGTGTGTGTGCGCGCGAGCACGCGCAAGTGTGTGTGTGTGTGTGTGTGTGTGTGTGTGTGTGTTGGGGTGTGTAGGGGAGGGGGTAGGTGTTATGGGGGTGAGTGTGCTTGTGTGTGTGTTTCTATATGTGTGTGTATCAAGTAGGCCAATCTCCGTTTCATCTCCTCTGCGATACTTTGCACAATAATCTACCAAACATATCCTTAGCTAGTTTACCTCCTCCTCCAATCAAACTTATTACCCTCTATTTGTAGTTGTGCGATCATGTTTGTTATGTTAAACTCCACTTAAAAATCTCACCTGGAACTTCATCAAATTCTACATCCTCGTTTATTAGTTTATCATCAGGGTCCACTTGCATAATGTAGTTATATAACATGCAACATGTAATAAGAAATTTAACTTGTGACTCGTAAAATATTCTGGAGCACGCCTAAGTATCTTGAACCTTTTTTCAATATACCAAATGCATCTCGATTTGGATCTAAGAGAGGAGTGGCGAAGGTTGAAAAGCTCTCGACGGTTTCAATGGCTCTTTTCCCGCTTGTTCTTTTAAGTGGTATCTTACGCCACGGTACAGAGCAATGAATCCGGGCATGGTAGTAAATCCAGTATCACAGAGGTAATATTTCTCTACAACCAAAAATTTATCTCATTGTTATAGAGAACTAACTATAAGACAAATTATATGGCGAAGTCCAATTAGTTAAAGTACCTCTGTCATGCTCCACTTTCCCAAATACGCCGGAGTGAAGACGAGACGAGAGTCAGCGACATATATACCGAGGAGAATACCCTGCGTATACAGGCTAAGCCTAAAGTAACATGAGCAAGCTATATAATCACTATGAAGAATAAATATTACTGTAATATGACATATAAATTTCTAACACAATGA